>JAMQGT020006197.1:0-117500 GCA_024447675.2 Pterophyllum scalare | reverse complement strand
GCTGATATGCCATAACCTCCCACACACATTCAGACAACCAGAACATCCTACGAGTTTTGAGCTAATCAATTTCTGGACCTTGACCGGGAGCACTGTATGCTGGGTGGGTGGAAGTCATTCTAACGAGGGATCTATGACCAAAACAAACAAAACAATAGAAACGTGTGACACAGATTATCATTTGTTATGTATGAAATTCTTCATGTGTGGATTAGGACATGCATTTCTACATAATCGTGTAAAACTGCAATTCTCATATACATAAAGTATCTCAGCAAGTCACAGTTTGTTAAATGGTGTATTTCAGTGAAGGTGTATTTTTTGTCAATTTGTCAAACCACTGATATGTGACATCATATCATATATCATCTGCTGTAATAATTCCTCCCTTCTCATACAGGTTATTAAAAATAAAATTTCCCTAGTATTTCTCAGTAGATGTGATGAAAGTGTAAATCAAAGCCCATGTTTGTATTTTCAACTTGATTCCTGTTTTGTGTTGCTTTCTTTAGTGTCTGAATTACAGTGGGAACATACTTAAAGACTTTTATTGGATTTTGAGTTTTTAAAACTCAGACTGCTGAGGCCTAATATTAGTTTTAATTTGTACAGAATAAGGAAAATTGATTTTTGGAAACATTCTAAGAAAGTCTCTTTTACATGCTGCTAAAAATATACAAAAATAATACTAAGCAAAACAACAACAACAACAACAACAAACAAAAGGAAAAACTGGCTCGTGATGAGTGTTATAGAACACATTTAAAAACCTGTGAATCTAATTTTTAATGATCCTCACAGCTTTATTCAGACATGCCAAGAATAACTGGTTCCAGCTATTTAGGCATCCCTTCCTCAACTGCTCTGATTGGTAGGCACACCAAATATCATAATCCTACTTTCATTCTGATTTTTAACTTGTCAATTTCAAACAATATATAAAATTCCTACACTAGGCTATGTTAAATGGACAACAATAACATTGTTAGTGTGGTAACTTTTTAAAAAAAGGTCTTAAAGTATAAGGTGAAAATAAATAGAAAACAGAAGGATAACATTTTTTAAAATAATCCTGATGCATGATCATGTATTTATGGTCTGGATGTCTGCATTCATGTTTATCAAAGTGTGTTTGAGTGTTGCTGATCCTCCACTGACCTGTGGCAGAGCCTACTATATCCCTAGATGGAGACTCAGACATGGCGTCAGCCAATCTCTCTCGCAGGCCCTCGTCGCTCGCATCCGCTGAGCCAACATTGTGCCGTGGCACACCAAAGCTCTCAGGCCAGCTCCCACATACCTCCAGCAGGGTTACACCACGTCCATCAAATGGCCCTGCAAACAAACATGCAGACAAACACAGAGTTAACATTGGTTTGATTAGCAAATAGATTAGAAGATAGAACAATAACAGCTGTGCCACTTGTGTAATGTAATTTAGAGATGTCCTGAGCTGTTAAACACAATGGGGATTGGGCGCCATCATGACATTTTAAAGCTGAGTTTATTTCTGTAATGTAATAAGATATAATAATAAGAAACACTGAGTCAGACTTACATCAGCAGATAAACAATAGTTGGGATTAGGGAAACATACAAATTTAAAGCGGAGTCTACTTTTGTTATTAGAGTGTAATTATGTATGAATGCTTAGTTCACTGTGTCAATAAACATATCAAAGCCTCGCAGTAAAACAACCACTATCTTGTCAAGTGTAGAAAATAATTGATACCTGTCAGCAGTAGGTGTGTCATGTGCGGTCACCAGTGAAGAAATTATTAATATGATTATGATAAAACTGAGCAATGTGAGACCATCTGAGAAACTGCATGGCAAAACCTGATCAAAAGCTAATGTTAAGTGGAAAAAAAAGTACAGAGGAAAAAAATTACAAATAAGATGAGCACCGAGGGTCCACAAAAATTACAACAATTTACATGAAAACCTGAAATATTTTTATTAGGCCCTTGCTGAAATGTTTTTCCTATTTAATATATATTTTTGTAAAACACACAAACAAAAATACATTTGAATGCAATTGAAAATATTTCAGTGTCGCCCACATACCGCTCCTACAGTTAGCATAAATGACTGTACTCAACTCTCCAACTGAAGACCTGTAGATCAGCTGCTTTTGAGTCACACACACACAGCAACTTGTAAGTACAACACAATCTTCATGCCTGTCAAACCAAATCCACACAGGCCTATGCTGCATCCTAATCTTTCTCATTTCTGTCTGTTGTATTTTCTGCAATCAGAGAGATCTTGCACTTTGGAGCCAGAGAGTCTGCAACTTGCCCTGTGTGTGTGTGTGTGTGTGTGTGTGTGTGTGTGTGTGTGTGTGATGTGTGTGTGTGTGTGTGTGTGTGTGTGTGTGTGTGTGTGTGTGTGTGGGCGTGCGTATGCACGCACATGTGTGTTCCTGTCTGACAACCCAAGCAGCCAAGCAAGCAGGCATGCAGGCACTCAAACAACTACTTTATTCTATTAGTGAGTTCATTTGACTGGGTCATTATGCCTGCAAGTAGAGGTGATAAAGGAGTATTTAGAAGTGGTGTTGGTAAGGTGCTCCAGTGACTCATCACACTAACAAACAAAACAAACCCATGACCTCATGGCTTCAAAGTCAGCTTATCATCATCATCAGTTCTGCATATCAGTACCGCTCTCATTGTTGACGCCCAGAAATATGTTGCAGACAGTAGTGCATATAAAATGACTGAATCTAACAAGCACACTATCTTCATATTATCATTCTGACTGCTTGCTGGTGGAAAATCATGCGCAAGTGGTGAATCAAACATTGAAGTAGTGAAACATTTAGGGAAATGTACAATCAGTGCATCTAGAGGAAGAACTTGGACATATTCATCCAAGTTTACTATAAAGACGAGAAAAGCAGCAACTTTAAGGGTTGAAAAATGAAGCCAACATTAAAGTGCCAAACACTTTATGGCCACTTGGGGCTGGCTCCAAAAGTGAGGCAGTCTCCATAGACTCCCTATTTAGAATGTCAGATTTAACAGAAAGCATGTTTACAACCAGGTACAGAAAATGGTTTTAGTCTCTATGGATAAATCATAACTGTACGAAGGGTGATTTTTAAAATAACTTCCCAGTTTGTTTTTTTCTTTAAAGCTTAACTAAGGATTATGAAAAGCCATAATACTTATGATGCATGCTCATTTGATCAAAATCACAATTTTCTCCAAACTTTACCAAATGCAGCTATTTTGCTTAAGCCACAAACAGACTGCAGAAACAAACCTGGGGCTGAGGTGTTACATTTATTGCCCACCTTATGCTGACTATGATGCAGCTTAAAATAGTTAGCCCCTAAAAAAATAGAGTTGCATGGGAAAATAATTAAATGCCCTAGAAGGAGCAGTACAGTAACTTAACAGAGAAAGTTATAAACACAAAACCCAGTTTTATTGCCTTTCAAACAGTATTTAGAAGATATATTTGGTTTTTAGGTAGTTTCAAAAGTACTTTTAAGCTACAGAAGGCTAAAATCACCCCACATCATCTGCAATGGACAAGATTCATATTGATATTTCAATCATAGGTGGGTTGGACAACTAGCAGGCAAATTTCCCAAATGCTGGGTAATAGCTTTGATTGGTGAATCTGTTGATGGCTTTCTTGTCTATGAGCTACGTCGCTTCAACATGCTAAACAGTTATTATATTCTCTTTTTATTTGACAAAAAAGTCTAAAATTTAGGTTTTATCAAAAAATTTTGCCAAATATTCTAAACATCTTACATAGGAAACAGTTTCCTGAGGTGAAACACAGTCAACTATCTACAAAGAAGTTCTAGTTTCATGTTTGTTCATCTAGTTCAGCACTAGATCGTTAAATTTGCCTCTGAGGATTAATACAGTAAGTTCAGATAATCACAGTATTTTAAAGTAAATGAACTGAAACTTTAATGAACTCCTTGGAGAAATCAGCATGAAATTCAGAGGACTCGTGACACTGAAGGCTTCATGACTTGAAACAGCAGTGAACTTTGGCCATTAAAAGTAATCAAAGAAATCCTTTGGATTAATAAATTTGCTGAACAAATCTAAATAAATGAATACTTTATTCACACTTCTTGTAAACACTCTCATTTAGACAAGCAGCCACGTATACATACAGAAATGTTTCTCTAGTGGTCTTGTGGGTATGAGGAAAACCCCAGTGTGACATCAAAGAAAAAAGTGAAGAGATCTTCTTTTCCCAGAAAGCCTAGCATCCATGAGTACGACTGTGTGTACAGGCTGGAAGTACAGACGGAACAAAATGAGACAGACTGATGATCACTGGTAAATATTAAAAAAAAAAAAACACTACTAGATAAGACCAATAAGTTCAAATAAGCCGTTTCTGGCTAAGGTAAATAAATTCAATCAATTATTTGTTTATTGCCAATGCTGCAGTTTGTTACACCAAATTGAAAGTACTGTAACTAATGATTAAAATTCATATCACATTATTATCATCAGTACCACGAAGGACTCACCATGTGCTTAAATCCAACCATCTATCTTCACACTCAGAGTTGTGTGAAGATCTGAGAAAAAAAAATCTAATGAAAGTCTAAAATATGCAGACATGTAATACTTCTGCCAAATGGTCAGCTGAGTTTTAGTGAGTTGTACCTTTACAAGCAATGAGGCACACTTCACTCTGTAACACTAAGCTCACTAGTCCAGATGGGCCTTTACAGATACAAAATTCAATTCAACCTTTGCAAAGACATACACTCACAAACCAGTTACCCAGACATAATAACATATCACCTCTAAGGCAAAACACAGATTTTTATAAAAGGTTTTAAAGGAAGGCACAGTGGAACAAAAGGAGAATCTGTGCAAAACAATCCATCAGTCCAACACGCACAAACACACAAGCTGCTTCTGAAGTGACGTTATCAGGAAGCTAAGCCACTGTGTGTGTGAGAGTGAGTGTAAGATTGCATGCTCTTGGTCAGTGTTATCACAGTAGGGAGCATGGAGGCCCATGCAACCTCTCACCCAAGCATTAGCACCTGTCACTGGCCTACAGCGGAGCTGAGATCTGCCAGGCCTCAGGACACACACGCACACACACACACACACACACACACACACACACACACACACACACACACATGAATACACCAAACAGACAGTAACGAGAAAAAGCATTTACCCCCTTCTCGATTTCTTCGTTGTTTTTTTTTTTGCACATTTCTCACACTGAAATGTTTCAGAACATTAAAAAATTAATATCAGACACAGATAACCAGAGTAAACACAAGATGCTGTTTTTAAATGATGATGGCCATTGAGCCAGGCAGGTTTTGATTGCTGTGGCTTTTCTAAATGATAAGAGCTTGGCCGAGGGTTAGGAAGAGCTTTAGGTTTATCAGAGCAGGCTTTGACTGATATTGGTATTTGAAGGCCAACCAGTGACAGTTGGCAGTGAAGTTCAGAAGATATAAAACTGTTTGAAGGCACAAACAATATCAACAGTCCAGGCTGTTTTGGACAAAATTATTTACATCTGTTGTAAGGACAAAATTCTGAAATAAAATCTTTTGAATGATAAAATTCCCCTATCTGTGCTCCATGTAAAAATGCAATGTTCAATTAAAGCTAATATGAGGCTTCACTACTAAAACAAATTGGTTTCTTCTTAATATACAGTCATTTTAGGGCACAATTTCCTCTGTCTCTGTCAACTGAGGAAGTAGAGTGTATTTTCTGCTAAAAAGACTGTAACTTTGGAAATAACCCCCTGTCCTTGACTAAATGCAGGCGTTAAAACCTCACATTTGCCTCAAGTGAAACCAAGAATGCATTTTTTTTTTTTTTTTTGCACAAAATGGACTATGGGTTTTGTCCATTTATAATCACATTAACAGGAAATCTTTTCACAACTAGATCACTTGCTCAAAAACTATTTTAATGCACATATGATAAAGTAATTTTTTTTTAAAGTTTTTTTTTTTAATGTGGTATAACATCATGATGGGAACACCTACATGGGAAGGAACAACGAAGTTTTCCGTTGCTCTCTGTCCAGGTTTGTTTAGCTAAAATCTGGAAAATCCAAATCTGGAAGTTATTAAATTGGATGCACAAATGACTGCCCACTTGACTTATTAAAAGCTAGTGGTGGAGAAAGTGTAGATTTTGGTACAACATAGCAACACACTTCTCCAAACCTCGTTTTGGAAGCATAGTGGCCACAGCTATCCCTCCTACTTAGACTGTCAACATTAGGTGGACATTAGGTAAACTGACACTGGAAGTAAGTTATGGTTCAATTAATGCCATAAGATATGCCTTAATCTAACCAAAAAATGTTCAGGTTTTAACACTATTGCTCTAGAACACTGACTTCACTGAATCCTATAGCAAACAAGCAATAGCTTGGCATTAGACAGCCACTTCATGTTAAGAAGAATTTCTTATTCACCTCCAAACAGCATAATTATTGACCAGTCTGGGCTGAAAAAGCTCAACTGTCTATGCTTTTGCTTGTTTTCATACTGGTGGCAGTGTAAGGGAAGGAATTCTTAAGATATATGTAAATATTGGCAGAGCTCTAGCTTGCTGTTTTTGGTGACATTTAATGAATGCAATTACTTTATCATTTCACTGTACTGCTGTGAGCAGGACACGTATCTCTCATTGGCTTCCACGTGTTCACTTCTGACCTCTATTTCTTAATTTCTGCCCATAAATCTTTGGAAATGTAAAGATGAGATGGTTGCTGGAGGAAGACTGTTGTTGTTCCATCATGATCTTAAAACCCAGCAGGATTAAAAGTTAGCCTCATATCCCTCCCTCCATCTTATCCCTCCAGCCAGAGTGCTTTGAAATACAACTGCAGATAGTCAAATTGAGGATGTTTACTGAGATTAGATGCAGTACAAGAAAAACTTAAGATGTGAAACTAAACTGCAGATTTTCATCTTATTTTCTAATTTTTATTCACATGTTGCTGCATGGCAACTTCTATCTATCTGCTAAATGGCTTTTAAGTTGCACATTTTAATTAAAGCTCTATAATTTTATAAAGTTATCTGTATTTTGCATTCCTTACTGCACAGAAGTACGTTGTTTGGGTTTGTTTTTTTTTAACCTTATATTGGCAGGACCACAGTTCCATTCAGCCTATAACCTTTTCTTCTGTCAGCTGCTCCCTTTAGGGCTCGCCACAGCAGATCATCTGCATCCATCTCACCCCATCTCCAGCATCCTCCTCTATCACACCACCCCTCTGCATGTCTTCCATTACCTCTAAATCATCACAATTACTGAGATTACAATTACAAGCAGCAATTTCCCACACGTGAAGGATGGACTCATGGAAATTTGGTATCTTTACAAGCCTTTTAGCAATACACTTTAAAATTTAATCAACAGCAAACTATTACACTGCAGCTCAAATGCTCATTATACATTTTCTGTATCAAAATTGTATTTTAAAAATTGTAATTTAAAAAGTAAACCGTTACTAAAGCTCTTAGATAAGCTTTGTAGTATAAGGAAAAATGGGAAAAAAAATCTCCTGTAATGGACAAATACAGATAAACTGGAGGTCATTTGGTGATTAAGTTGGCACACTGCTTTCTGGGTGTTTTCTTCTTCTTTTTTTTTTAAGAATACTTGACGTCTTTTTGCAATGACTGCCACACTAAGGAAAAGAGAACAAAACTGTCCAATTTCAATGCATAAACCTTGCAGGTAAGGGGACAGCTCTGGGTTAAAGAATTCTTATGTGTATTTTGCATCTGTCTGCTTGAAAACGGCTGGATGAGTATTCAGTCAGAATAACCAATCAGAGCGGAGCCAACCGTTTTTATTATTGGGGTGCTATGCAAAGAAGTGAAAATAACACCTACTTAATCCGTAACATATATCTTGGACTAAATTTATTATTGTAAATGGCTCTTATTTGCAGGCCATCACATTTTGCATTAAAAAAAACAAACAAACTGGTGGTTTTTCTATAGTTCACTGACAGAGAAATATCTCAATCATCTTTAACTGTGTACCCTGTTAGCCCTTCAGAGAAGAAACAATGCTAAAAACATGCCCCTATCTAAAAGATATAAAACTTAAGTCTGAGTCTCACATGGTTAGAAACCCAATCACACAGACACACAAACACTATACACACAAATATATAATGTCCTGAGTGCTCATACCACTGTTTCTGGGTTACCTGTGCAGGAAAGAGGCTAATGCCTAGTTAGTCTTAATTCAATTAGGCTTTACTGCAAGGGGTCTGACTGAACTAATTTCTTTATTATAGGGGCTGTATAATATGTAATGGTGTGAGTGTGTGTGAGAGTAAGTGGTGATACTGAGAATTCAGGCACTAGCAAAACACACACAGTCTGTTACCTACAAACAGATCATAAATCACGTCTGGTGGGGTGTGCATTCAGTTACGAGTTTATGAGGCACATGTCTAAGATCTAATGTCATTCAATACCACAGCTTTGCAACAAATCCTACTCAGTCAGTCTAAAAATGGTCAATATTTGGTGACTGGATCAGAGATGTCACTTCAGTCAAAGGTTATTTTGAGCAGTAAGTAGTGGTAAGATTATATTGGACCAAATTTCACTGGGAGTCTATATTTTAGTTGATGCACAAACCAGTGACAAACAGGTGCCCCCCCCAACAAATCCAAAGAATTTGATTCATTTTATCAGGAAACTCAAGTAACATTTTGATGGATGGTCTGTAACCAAGTTAAAAAACAAACAAGCAAACAGCAACAACAAATACTAATATTTCAAGGCTTAGGGCAATCCTCTTAGCTGTCTGTGTTTACAGGAAACACATAAATGTACAGAAGCTAATGGCACTCTGCTAGCCATTGTGTAAAATACACACAGTGTGTTCTGGTTGGAAACAGTGACTCTGAGGTAGAATTTAGTTCACACCAGTCACACAAGAGAACACAAGTGTGGATCTGATCCTGAAAAATGACATATATTCTGTATCATGCAAATTTGAACTTATTCAGTATAAAACTAGAATCATAGTCTTTTAATAATTATAACTTATCTGTGAGGACTTCATTTGAAGCATGCGTCCTATACTCCAATAAACCAAAAAAATTAAAAGGACCTGCCTAATGTTTTTGTAAAGCCAAAACAAATCTAATAAATCGTGGATGCATGACATCTGGGTGCGCCCTGTGGTGTTTGCTGTGGGACACTAGCAACAAATCCCTTGTGTCCTGTGAGTTATGGGGTGGAGACTCTGTGTACATGGCTTGTACTGGGGCACCCTGTGCATGCTCAGTCAGACTGGGATTTTAATATTTTAGAGACAGAGTGAATACCTTGGCTCTTGAGCAGTTTTGTAGTGTGGCAGGCAACACTATCCTGCACGCAGAGGCTGCTGCCATCAGAAGTGCCATGGTGGTGTGCTTGGTCTGACTGTTAAACACGTGGGTGTCAAAGTAGAGTTAGGTCCATAAATATTAGTATGTTAGTATAATTTTTCCTCTGTAGACCATCATAATGGATTGTAAATTAAACAAAAAAATTAAGAAAAAGGTATCGCATTAATGGCTGCAATTAACTATTACAACCATTCTTATACGGTCACACATTTTACCTCTCAAAAGTAACTGGACAAATTAGCCCACCATTAGCTAATATTTAGTAAGTCTGATACAGTTTCTTTATAATGATGAAAATCATAATCTGGAAGCATTATGTTTCTTGCAAAGTGGTTTACTGCTGAACACTGGTTGTGGATAATTAGAGTTTTGGAAACAGGTCTGATCTAGACACAAAGGAAAAAAACACAAATGCTATGTTCTGTTATCCTGTGTTTATGCAACTGTGGGCAGTGAGGAGCCCTTACCATATAACATATCACATATATCTGGAAAGACATTATAAGCTCAAGTCATTGAATGCCATACCCTTTTTTTAGTTCAACATAGTTTTTAGACAGAGAACATTCATTTATACTCAAGTACATCAACATTCTATCAGGCTAACTTGACAAAAAAACACTTTTAATAGACCATCACTCGTGCATTCTTGTATGACTGTGCTGTGAACACATGGTGACATCCCTTTAGGCTGGATGTCTGTGGCCTATCAGAGAAAGAGAGGGTCGCTGATATCCTCAGGGAAAAACAGAGTGCAAGCTAGCTGGCAGAGTAGGTTTGTGGTGCAGGGTTAGTGTTAATGGATATGTAAGCTCACAGGATTAGCACCCATAGGTAGGTATATGAGTGAGTGTGTGTGTGTTCTTGACAGGCAGGGCCTTTCTTTCATTACATTAAGGCCAGTGCTTCTAAATCATTTACTCCCTTTTACTCCCTTTGCAGTCTCAGTGGTGTCAGCTAAGTGTTAGTAATCCCCATCAATACCAGGGTCTGCCTCAAGGCACTTTACTCACTACCACACACACACACATATATATATGAACATACAGTATTCAGATATGAGGATGCATTAACCTGTATGCAGTTAATTGAGTCCACTGACTAACCCAGCACATGTACACGGTCTCTCTCTCTCTCTGCCTCTCACTTTCTCACTCACTCACACACACACACACACACACACACACACACACACACACACACACACACACACACACACACACACACACCCCTACCACCCACCAAGTTAATTTGAGCCATGTCAAATTAGACAGCACTTCTTTGCTCAGTATTAGGATTTAAGTGCAAGCTATGGCTTGTATGTGTCTGTCTTGGCACCATCTTCTACCACATTCACGCACACATACACTCTCTCACAGACACATACCCAAACAGAGGTTTCCTTGAAGCCTAAGTCTGACCCTTAATATTTATGTTCAAACCCTAAACTCTAAAATGGACTGAAGCCATGTACACAGACTAGACCAACAGTCGCTAAATACTGGTGGATATGTGGAAACTTCAGTCTAATGACAAAACACTGCTAATGTCATCATTCTTCACAAACTGATTCAAGATTAAATACATAACCCTGAAAATAATATTAATTATAAATAATAAAACCTGTTTTTATCTTTCCCATGCCAAGGAGAGGGATTCCGTATATGGTGGCAATCTGGCACTTTTCTAGTCTTATCAAAGCACTTCAAATGGCAAGTCACATTTTACAGCATTTAATTCTATTCACTTCAAGGATTTTATTTTCCTTACATCCACGGCCAACTCAAAATCACCAATAAACCTAACATGCATGTCTCTGGACTGTGGGAGGAGGCCAGAGCACCCAGCAGAAACACACACAGGCACAGAGAACATACAAAAACACACAGAAAGACACCAGCCAGGGATCGAACCAGCAATCTTCTTGCTATGAGGTGACAGCGCCTAACCACTCTGTCACTGTGCTCCCCAAGATCTGTTTACTTATATTGTTGAATACTGCTGAGTACTAAATGAAAAATACATTTCTGGAGATCTTCCTTCTAATTTTCACCAAAATCATGTCAGTGATGTCATCAGGGATCTCTCCAGTTCCTTACATTCGTAACAAAAAAGGTACAAAGCGCAGTGTAGTGGCAGGGTATATGATTTTATCAGGTAGGAAGTGTTTACAGAAATATACTAGAGAGAAGCATTACAAGAAATGTAGGATCCGGTGTTTTGAACCATTGCTGAGGCTAATATCTCAGACTCTGTTGGACTGATTTTGACCATAATGATTATTTTGATGTCTTTCTTGTGAGATGTGCTTTTTTATGAGGATTACTGAATCAAAATTACATACATACATACATAAAAACACACAACGCCAGAACAATGTAATGCTTGTGCATCTTGAATGTGCTAAAAAGGTGGAAGAATATTCAGTTCAGTTCAAAGGACAGTTTTCTACAACATCAGTGTCTCACTCAATCCCATACTGAGGTTTTTAACAGTTGTTTACATTTGATCAAAGTTGTGAAATAGAGTTTGTTATATTTGTGTCAATTGTCAGCCTTAGCACAACAGATGTGCCAGATGAACAGAAGATGATTTAGTGAAGGCGATTCAGGGAATGAGTATACCAAAATTAATGCAGTTTTGAAAAGATCCAAATGACTGAAATGTCAAGCACCTAGCAATGCTACATTTCTTGTAAGGTTTGGAATACTTTTAAATCAAGAGAAAGACAATGAAGAATATAATTACAGTTCAACAGAGCACACATTTTCAGGCAAAAGACACCTGTAACCACATGTTCCACTGTTTACACAACAAATCAGAGTTGTAGTTTGAAACTTCCAAGAATATGATTTTGAAGTGGATTAAAAAAAAAACTGATCCTGAGAAGTTCTAGTACAAGACAATGACAACTAATAAACAAATCTTTTAAGAGTTAAGTCCAATATAAGGCCACAAACAGGAAGCAATGGCAAATAATTGTCAGATGTCTATGTGCAAGTTGCAAAAAAGGAAACATGAACATTCAACATGAACATGAGATGTTTATGAGATATTTATATCTCAGACCAAATTTGGAGTATGTTACTGACTTAGCCTACTGCACATTTACACAACAGAGGAAAATAATTCAATATGCTGATAGAAAACAGCTGACAGTGATTAGAGAACTTACTGTATTGACATGCTTGTTTTCACAACTGCACATATAGCGTAAACAGCACTGGTTACTTTTTAACCATTTAAAGCCATCTGTAAAGAGCTTTGTGCCCAAATCAGCAGGCAGTCGGTCACCGACGATGACGATGTCTTTTGAAGGTTCTGTTGCACTAATGAATGTTAAGGAAAAGATGGCGTGGAGGTGAAGAGAGTAGTAAAATTAAAGTTGCTCGAGTAAAGGCCCCTCTTTGGTCCTGTTGTTGGTTTCCAGAGGGCATTAATAAAGAGCTGAAGGCTACACTGATTAGAAGGAAGCCATATATTTAACACTAAGCAGACCCCCGATAGGGTGTGTTTGCTGACAAATGAACAGGCATACTTTGACAGCATATATGTAAAAACTATACTTGCACAAGTGTAGTGCATGTGTGAACCTTATAAGTGTGATGTGTTTTAATGGACATCAACAGTTGAATTAATCTCACATCAAATAGGGAGTTTGGTTGGTACAGCTCCATGCACTGTGTCTATCAAACATAATATCTGAATTCAGACACATACTGTAAGCTTAGTGAGACTTGATAAACTGAGCTTGAGAATCACATGTACATATGTAAAGTGTTCCCAGGTGTGGTGTGCAGACAAATGAAAAGGGGATGTGGGTTGAAACCTGTTTGAAATCTTTTCCATAAAGTGATGAAATGGACCAGAAAATACTTTTGATTTGTTTGGCAATATTATGTTCTAATTAAGATTAAGTTAAGGGTGGTTGATCTGGAAAAAAAGATCACATGACAATGATTTAAGCAATCCACAACTGAATTACAATTCTAACCACAGAAATGAGCTCATATCGTATACATTTAGAAACAAAGCTAAAAGCCCAGATCGGCACTCTACACAAATCTGCATCTTTTTCTTGCTCTGACTTTATTTCTGAAAGTTTTTAGCAAAAAAGGTGAATTGTAGCCCTTTCTCTGCTGCTTTCTGAATGTTGGTCTCCCTGCTGCTATTATTCAACCACCATGCTGCCTTCAATTAAAAAAAAAAGAAAAGAAAAAGGTTACACCTCTAAGATGTAATAGTGTGTTCGTTGAGTGTTGTCCTAATTGTGTCACAATCAATCATCCTTCTGCTTAGTTCATGCAGAGCTTAAAAGTTTTGGAAGTGTCATTAATTATTCATTTCATGTACAGTTCCTTACAGTGGCGCTGAGGTGCTAAACTTAACAACAAAATGAAAAACACAACAAAATTTCACTTTATGAAACGACTTCTAACTTTATTTTTTTGGAATCTATACTCAAATTAATCGGGTCCATCTAAACAATGCTGCGTCACTCTACATGCTGTCAGGACTATAATTCCACAAATAGGTTGACAGTTAATATATGCCATATTAGCATAAACAGAGGGTGGGGAAGTACTTAGCATGGCCAACTCTTGGCAAGAAGGCTCCTGGTTCAAACCCTTATGGGAGTCATTCTGTGTAGACTTTGCATGTTCCCCTGATGCCTATGTGGGTTTCCCCCAGGTACTCCAGCTTCCTTTTACACTCAAAAGACATATATGTTAGGTAAACTAGTCATGGATGTAAGGTAGCTAAAGTGCTTGCAGAATATAGAATATAGTGCTGTATGAATGTATGGGGTAAAATGCAACTTGTAGGCTATAGCACTTTCAGTGGTTAGTAAGATTAGGAAAATGCTATGTAAATACATTACATAATTTAGGACTTAATAACAGCATACAGACAGAGCTGCCTGACAAATATACAGTAATTGTCAATATGTTTCTATCACATTATTTAATTAAAATGATCATCCTTTTTTCTTGAAATAAGACAGCATTAGCTTAATTTAGCAGTAGCATGGTCACCACACGGTGGCTGTGACTCAGCTAGAATAGAGAAGTGCTATATAAGAACTAGTCCATTTACTTAACAATAAAGAAGGATCATCAAAATAAAAAATCCCGAACCCTGAAACCACCTTGAGAAATATTGTGTTCTCTCTCGCTTTTTTGTTTGTTTGTTTGTTTTGCTTTGGGTTTTGTTATTATGAAACATTAGCTTTTCTTTCTGTTGTTGTGTTTTGCACCCCAAAGTCAACGTACGTGTATAATTCCTCTGAAACGCAGATCACATGCCAAATTTCGACTCCATACTGTCAGATTGCTCACCCACAGATTAACATTAGCCTGTAATTCAGAAAGTAGCACAGCAAAATTCATTCAGTTTTCACATGCCCTAAAGGTAAATATCTGGTGCCTAATCAGATACTTACTTTAGATAGGATTGCTTTGGCCTCCAGTAACACTGTGAAGAAACTTTGAGTCATTTTTGATCAGGATATTTTCTTCAATGTGCACATTAAACAAGAAATTTAGGACTGCATTCATTCATTTGTGTAATATTGCTACAGTTAGAAGCATCATTTCTCAGAGTGATGATGAAAAACTACTTTTTCATTTGCATTTATTACTTATAAGCCAGATTATTGTAATTCATTTTTATCAGGTCACTCTAAAAGCTCTCTGAAAAGCCCTCAATTGATCCAGAATGCTGCAGAATGTTGAGAACACTGACAGGGACTAGAAAGAGAGAGACTGTTTTCCCTCTCATATTAGCTTCTCTTCATTGGTTCCCTGTCAAACTCAGAATTGAATTGAAACTTTTTTCTTCTCACATAAAACAAACTTAAATAATCAGGGCCTGCCTAATCTTAAAGACCACATAGTACCTTCTGATCCTAAAGAGCACTTCACTCTAAGACTGCAGGCTTACTTATGGCTCATAGAGTTCAAAAGTACACTCCTCAAAAAGATTAAATGAACGCTTAATCAGAGTGTGTGTGTGTGTGTGTGGGGGGGGGGTGTTTATCAGTTTCAGCTACTTTGTTGTGCCCTAGAGGGAAAACAATAAGACAGCACCCAAGACAGGAATGGTTTTACACGTGGAGACCATTGACATTTCCCCCTCCTCATCTTTTCTGATGGGTTTTTTCACTATTTTTGACTTTGGCTAGGGTCACTGTTAACTATTGGTAGCATGAGACGATATCTGGACCCTACAGAGGTTGCACAAAAAGATTAAAAGAAGTCCAACTCCTCCAGGATGGCACATCAATAAGTGTCATTGATAGAAGGTTTGCTGTTTCTCAGTCTCAAGAGTGTGGAGGAGATTCCAGGAGACAGGCAGTTACTATAGGAAAGCTGGCCAGGGCCACATAAGTTCCTTAGCCCGTCAGCAAGACCGGTATCTACTCCTTTGTGCAAGGAGGAATAGGATGAGCACTGCCAGAGCCCTACAAAATGGCCTCCAGGAGCCACTGGTGACAATGTCTCTGACCAAACAATCAGAAACAGACTTCATGAGGATGGCCTGAGGGCCCAATATCCTCTAGTGGGCCCTTTGCTCACTCTCTAACACTGTGGAACCAAGTTGCCATTTACCATTGGCAGGTGCCCTGTGCTTTTCACAGATGAGAACAAGTTCACCCTGAGCACATGACAGACACGAAAGGGTCTGGAGAAGCTGTGGAGAATGCTATGCTGCCTGTAACATCATTCAGCATGACCGGTTTGGTGGTGGGTCAGTGATGGTCTCGAGAGGCATATCCATGGAGGGACATGCAGACCTCTAACAGGCTATTTAGCAGCACCCTGACTGCTATTAGGTAACGAGTTGAAATCCATGAACCGATTGTCAGACCCTATGCTGGTGCAGTGGGTCCTGGGATCCTCCTTGTTCACAATGCCTGGCCTCATCAGGTAAGAGTATGCAGGCAATTCCTGGAGGATGAAGGAACTGATGCTTTTGACTGGCCCCCACACTCACCTGACCTTGCTCATAGGGGGCCATGTGATTGGTGGGGTTTCTTCCTTATATTGTAGGGTTTTAAACTTACAATATAAAGCGCCTTGAGGCAACTGTTATTGTGAACTGGCACTATATAAATACAATAAAACTGAACTGAACCGAATTGAATTAAAAATGAAGACTCTGCACCTTTATCAGCAAAAATCAATTGGCCATTTGCATACCCAACTTTACTAATCCTGAGTTCTAACTAAAACAAATGGGGATTCCCCTGAAGTAATTTACTCTAATGAAAAATTAAAGCTTTTCTACTGAATGACCTTGTGGAGTCAAGGACATTCCTTGAAAATTTCTTGCCTATCTGCATGCTGTACTTGCAAAAGCCAATACGAATTTCATAAAAAGACACTGTAACAACTAATTAATTTACATCTAATTTTCTGCTGTGGTTGTATGGTGTCCTTATGTACAGAAGTGTTCTGAAACTTCAGTTTATATATATTTTTTGATGAAATTTAATCAAGAAGTTCTAATAGACAGGGTCATACAAATAAATTAGTAAATCAATATCTGTTCTGATTTTTATGAGTGCCAGCACACCAACATGATATTTTTGTCTTTTTTAAAGAAACTATTATTGGAAATGTTTTATCAATTCTTTAAACTGCACTGCAGATAAACAATCAACCAGAGTCATCATTTTCCTTCATTCAGCGTCATCACAGAGCCAGTACAAAGCATCTTTCATCTGGTCAGAGACGTGGCGCCCACACAACTAAAATTCCCTTCTGGGCGCTAGACATTGTTTTCCATCAAACTAAAACAAAGATTGGGGAGTGTACACTTCACAGTGCTAGCATGGCCAGCTAATTGATTTCAGGCTGGATCGTGTTGCTGTGTAATGGAGCAGGCTAACGTGATGATGAAGCTGGGATGGTCATGGTGATGACTTTCACAGGGGCTCCAGCCTCATTTGTTTGTTTGACAGGCTGCAGGGTTGTGTGTGTGCGGGTGTGTTTCTCCATTTGGCATAAAGAATATGGATTAAGCTGTAGAGGTGACAGATGATATGTTTACAGGAGAATGTTTGCTTTCTGCACGATATTCAATTACAGGGTTTGTGTGTCACCGCCTGTGTATGTGAGTGTATGTGACTATAAGTGTGTGTGTGAGACCAGTCATTTTTGTGTTGCAGACTGTGTGTGAAAGGGTCACAGACCTTTATCAATCACACAGAATTTGTTCACTTCCTTCCTTGCCGTCATGCTTTCGCCTTGATTCTAATATTTTTTCTGGGAAGTAGTCCAATCCAAATATAAACTAGTGTTATCCACTGTTTACTGGAGTTGCAATGCAGCACAAATAAATAGCCTTAGTGTTATTTACAAAACTGACTTACTCATACACAACTTACCCCCTCCCCCATCCTGCAGAACTGGGTAGAAATACAGCACCCTATTCTATGATGCCACAAAAGGTCCTCATAGGAAATTAAAAAAAAAAAAAAGAAATGCAGTGGTCATTTATTCAAATGCCTGAAATAAAAGACTGTGGCATTTAGTAGGCACTCAGACAGAAAACAGCCCTGAATAACAACAACACAAGGGGCTGTATCGGTGCAAACAAACTGTTTGGGACTTCAGTGGAAAAAAAAAGGGAAATAGGATCCAGGAAAGCCAATTTGAGTAGAAGATATACGAGTCTGAAAGGCCTATCAGATGGCAGAACATTGCACAGCTGTTAGAAAGGATTTTGCACTTTTAAAACGCTGTTACAGTGACAGTAATTGTAACTCTTGGTAGATTTATCATAAACAAACAGCAGAAATATTGTGCTCATGTTAAAGTAAAAAAAAAATACCAGGAATGTGGATTTTGAATTTTTGCATTGGATGATGCAGCACCTGGCAATGTGTTGATGTGGCTCTGTGTTCTGGCAAAAGCTGAACAGGCTCCCATTTTTGCCACCTATAATTTATGTTTGCTTTTGCAAAATGTTCTATCCTAATGAAAGCAGATTTTCTAGCACAAGCTACAGTTTTCAATTTTATTACAAGTTTCAAGCAAGCACCAAATAAGCTGTACTCTAGCCAGAATATGACCTTGTCCATATCCATATTAGATGAAAGCTTTGTTAACAGCCATGTATTTAAATTACTTCTTACAGTATCCCACACATCTGTGTCATCTGGTTTCATACATTAGCATACTTTTCATTTGCTGTATAACTGCATAGCAAATGAATTTTGTGGATTGTTTTCTAATAATATTGCCTAAAGAAAGCGTGCAAAATATTTAAAAAAGTTCTGAGCAGAACTTTGTTTGTGAGGAAGACATCTTAATTACATGAACACATTGTATTCTACCAGATAAATATGACTCAAACCAGTGAGCACATTTCCTTTATACTGATGGTGTATTCTAGTGTCTGTAGTAAAATGCAGTGATCAGTAGTATTACATGTTGCACTGAGGCCTAGCAGAATTAGCACAGAGATGAGTCCATTGCCTGAGGGCATAAGAAGATCATTAGTTACCTTCACTAGTGCTGTTTCTGTGCTGTGATGAGATCTAAATCCTGACTGAAACTCTTCAAATAAACCATTCCTCTGCAGATGATCCCAAAGTTTTTTGACAACAATTATCTAAAGAATTCTGAAATAAAAATAAGGTTGGAAACCAATCTATAATTAGCTATGACTCAAGTAAAAACCTTTTAAAGCAATGGTTTAATGACAGACACCTTAAAAGCTTGTAGTAGTGATAAAGATAAACTGAACAAAGCTGGGGATAGGTTGAGATGGAGGCAGGTGATCCACTATGGCAACTCTGAAAGGGAGTTGCCAGAGGAGGAAGAAGCAAACATCTTTTTTTTTTCTAAGTACGTTTTCAGTGAGTGGAAAACACAACTTTTCACATTTCACTTTTAACCAAATGTCAAAGTTGTTGAGACACGTGGCAAAGCAATCGTTTCAAAAGGTTTTTGTTGGGGAGGAATGTAATCCCATTTTCAGTGTTGGGGCTATATGTGCACCTAAATTTTGATCAAAATCAGGCTAACTACAGCCCAATTTTCAAGTATTACTTTTGTGTAGCAACATCATGATACATACATACGTGATAAAAAATGACAGAAATGAAACACATAGAAGTTCAGACCCTGGCTCCACACAGCTGGCCAATCGCTGCTTGAAGTGGAGCTGATTGTTGAATTTTTGGTTTCTGAAAGCAACATGTCAGGGGACGGGGGTTTCCAAAGTTATATGACTAGTTGACAAGCGGTTCTGATTGAGTACACTGTATTATGAAGGCTCTCTAACCTCAACCAAGTGGTTTTTGGTGCCTAAACCAAACTTTGATGAGGGAGCCCGCAGTTTGTTTTCTGTTGCCTTGCTTCTGCCCTGGATGACAGGCTGGACAGAGGCGTGGTGGTGCATGCTTTGACGTGCGGTCTGAATAGTAGAGATGAATACTGTACTTTGCTTGGCTTCCTCTCAGGGGGGTAAATGAAGAGGATTCCCAGCACCAAAGCCACAGCCCTGTGTTCCTGGAAATCCTCTACAATCCCATTTGATCTTAACGCCCTGCCTCGCCTAATGTGTCCCTAAGATGGCCTTATCACACAACAGAAATGGCCAGAGGGCATAGATTGAGAGATGTATAGCTGCTTGCTAGCAGGTTAAGGTATGCTTAAGTTTCTATGGCATCTGCTATCTAACATCCAGCATCTAACTGGTTTTACAGTAAATTCACGCATCATATACTCCATCCTATATGACAAGCACAACAGAAAATACAAGACTTAAGAGTGACAAAATGACAGGAAGTGAACAGAGTTAGAGAGAGAGAGTGAGAGTAACAGCCAGCTCAGGTGGAGAGAAAAACATTATGAAACAGGCAACCCTACTCCACTAGCCTCTTCATTCAAAGAGAATAAATCCTCCATTATCGTGACTCTCTCCTGGGTCTAAAAGCAAGCATCTTACAGAGAATTAATCATATTGTAGAGAGAGGAGGGGGCAGCCCCTTTCAGTTCCTCATCAAGATTGGGGAGAATTGTATTGGAAGCCAAGCAGCCACCTGGGAACAGCCTCCTCTCCTCTCCCTCTAATTTCTTTGTTTTTGGTTTTCCGAGGCCATTTGTCTGTTTCATTTTTTTTGTAGGCCGTTCTTTGCTCCTCTCCTGTCTGCTCCAACATCTCTGTGACTTCCTGTTGGTGCTTTTGTCACCCCACGCAGTCAAATGTCAAGCTTCATGTCTGGGCACATTTTGACATAGAGTGTCAGCATACATCAGTGAGCCCACACATGAGTGAAGTCAATGATAATAATATCAATGGTGCATTTCAAGGCCTAGAATATACTGTATGAGAAATCTACTGTTAACTTACTTCCTGATATTTAGTGTGTGGAGAAATCAGTCAGTAGTATGAGTGATGGGCATATATCAGCAGAATATCAGGAAGGATGGTCATAAAATTTCAGCTCATCATTGTACAGTATACAAGTTACTTAGTTACCAAGTTACCAAAAGCGGGATCCAAAATTTGAAGTAAAATTTAAAAGTGGAGGTCTATTGGTGGGAGAATGTGATTTCAAGAACTTATCAGGCTGATTAAATAATAATCTGACAAGAGCTGTAAAATTAAACTTTGAAAGTGTGTGTGCGCGTGTGTGTGTGTGTCCAGCTCATTGCCAGTCAAGGTTCCCCAGGCCTCTAAACAAGCGCCATAAATTCACCATCCACTTACCTGCAGTAAAAATGTCAGGAGCGATGCTTTTATTGGGCCCCGTGTGCACACACACACACACGCACGCGTGCGCGCACACACACACACACACACACACACACACACACACGCCGAGCTTGGTTAGAAAACACTAAATACACACACACACACCCATGCTCTAAAACACACAACAAAGCTTTTTAACTCCCTGTCTATTTGCCTTCTTCTGTAGTAGTTAAAGCAGCTTTACATTGATATTGACATGAAATGTTGGCGGGAGGCAGGGACTCCATCCTAACCACATTAGCACACAGATCCTGTCGCAGGCACTCACTGTCACAGTCACTTTCACACACCACCATCCAGCAACATAAAGATTAACTTTGATGAAAAACAAACAAAAAAGACAATATCAACTATGAAAAAAAATACATCAAAAAAGAACAAAAAAATGCTTCAAGCCTATTTAAGCCCATCATCTTGAATAACATGTATATTTATAATAAATGTAAAAGTTAGAAATGCTACTTGAAATTACAGTGTTAAATATTAATTTGTTGGTTGTTTGTTTTTATACCTTTTGCTAAATTTTGGTGGGGGGGGTAAAAGTTGGGGTTTAGCTATTAATTAATATGAGCTGATAAAATTATAATAAGTCATACTGGTATAGTCTAACTTATATGTCACTTTAGTTATTTTGGTTTTGCAGCTGTGGCTCAGCCTCCAGTCCGCATGCCGAACAATCTTTGGATCTAGAACGCCAAGTTGTGTGTGAGTGTGTTTGAACGTTAGAAAGCACTTAGATAAAAGTGCTGTATGAATGTGTGTGCGACTGGGTGAATGAGACTTACAGTAGACAGCACTTACCTGAGTAGAAAGGTGCTATTTAAGTACCAGTCCATTTAGCTTACTTTATAAAAGTAATTAATAAAACAATATATTAATTCAATATATGAGCTCATCTGTTTAAAAAGCAGTTTAAAAAGTAAAAGAAATGCTGAAAATTGCAGAAAATACAGAAAACAAATTAAGAAATATGGTGTTATGTCAAAGACATGTATTGTGCTGCGAAGATATTTACTAAAGTTGGCAAGCTGACCAGGAAGCCCCAACCCTTAACCTTGTGTAATACCACAAAAGAAGGAGTTATGAGTCAAAATAGTGTGTCTGTCTAACATTTGCATGCTTTACTTTGATCACTGTTGGCTTGTCAGTCACACTAAAGGGCAGGCACAATGATGGCTGAAGCTCTTGGCAAATGACCACTGGAGGACAGGTTAGTTGTTAGATTTGGACCATACCACCTGCACATCCCTCATAAAGTGTAAGCGTCACTATTTCAGGAATGTCTTGCACCTCTGCAGAAGCCACTGCTTTACTTTTTCCATAAAACAACAACAGAGATTTTTAGACTGCCACTGACACAAAACAGAAAAAAAAAACAGATGGACTAATCAGTGTCACAGTGTTACAATTTTCTGTGTTTCATTAAGAATGTTTTTGTGTGTGTGTCTGAGAGCAAAAGCGGCACACAGAAACAGGGAGGGAGAGAAAGCCAGAGTAAGACAGGGACTGTCTGTGTGAGCGAGAGAGTATTTGAGAAGACGTGAGGATGTAACCTGCCAGATCACAAAAGCTTGAAAGCTGGTAAGCATGTACATGCCCCCCTCTGTCTGCTCCACATATACATACACTGACATGAAAGCAAGAAACAGTGAGCAGTGTGTGTGTGTGTGTGTGTGTGTGTGTCTGTGTGTGACACATCTGGGAGTATAATCAGTGGACTTCTTTCAAGAGCTGCCAAAGCAAACAGACCAATAAGGAATCCACTTTACAGACCATCGATCTCCGCTGGCCACAGCCAACACAAACACATGCACACACAGTCATATACATGGTGGGATGAGCATCCAGATGCACACACAAACACACAAGAAATGGCTACATTCATTCATACCAGTCATATAAAGAATAAATCCCACCTACTGCACACTTAGAATTGTTCACACAAATACAATACAAACTCAGGCAAACTCAAACACATGCAGGATGTCCTTGCATTGCTCTCTCTATCGCCATCCCTCTCTCACACACACACACATGCTCACACAATCAGTACACACTTGATGTACAAAAAACAAAAAAGAAGCATTTTTAAAAAGCAATATTTCCAGCTACAAAGGAATACAAAATGTATTTTTCCTCATGATGTATGAGTTTAAATTTTAAATTTGTTGTTTATATAAAAGCGAGCGAGAGAGAGAGAGGTGTCTGTCTTTAAAATTCAAAACCAAAAGCTGATAATTCATAGATGCTTTTTGGAAAAAAAAAAAATCACATGACCACTGACCAGCAAAAGTCCAGGATAGAACAATTTTATTCTTGTGCAAACTAATCCCCTGCCTCTCTTGATTTCCTTTTTTCCCCCTCCAACCAGACGGGGAGAAAACACTAACATAAAAAAGAGAAAAAGGACAAACAAACAATGGAAATATTGTTATGTGAAGTCTCTGAATGATTCAGTGTCCCGCACTGGAGAGCCATTGGCCTTTAAAACACTTCCAGATGATCCGCAGACAATAGGAGGAGAGAAAACAAGGCTAATACGTCATCCATTTACTTTGGGCCACAGTGATGAACAACAATAAATCCTGGAGGGGCGACATGCAAACACATGCATACACCCACACACAAGGAAGTGTGTTTGTTCATGTGTATTTGTAGCGATCTGAAAAAGGAAACCAGATAGTCTGAACTGATAGGAAACTGCATGTACTTGAAAGCCAAGATATAATGCAACCCACCAACAGGTTGTTTTCACAGCGTGTATGGACACACACACACACACACACACACACACACACACACACACACACACACACACACACACACACACACACACACATACACAACACACACACACACACACACACAAACACACACACACACACTTAAACTTCTACATAAACACATACATACATTGCCAAGTGCAGGAGACAGCCTCCATTGAGAAAACCAACGAGCTGTGCCTCTCCCGAGACTGAAGCACACACATGCACACACAAACACAGATGTGAAAACACATTTACACAAAAACAGACCCACACCAAAGCTATCAGTGGCTACATCAGAGAGAAAGCCAGTGGCTGTGATAGATTTGTGAAGTTTGTTAAACTGATATTAACTAGCCTTTACAGACGTTAAATAGAGCAAAAACCTACAGAAGTGTGTGTGTGAGTGTGTGTGTGTGTCCATATCTGTATGTGTGTGCTCTGTAGACAGGTCTAGAGAGGTGCATAGACACTTCTGTGTGTGTTTCTTTAACATGGGATTTTTTTTATCACTGCTGTCATGATGGATACAGAATTGTTTAACTACTTATCGTCAAGACCTGGTGGAGCAAGCATGTGTTTATGGTTCTTAACAGGATAATTGAACAACAAAGATTAAAACAAACAGTTTAGATAACCTAAAAATATGGTAACATTAAAGTGTTCTTAATACACTTACATTTCTTATTTAGGGAATCTTATCTCGCCCAGTGACAGCTGAGATAAGCTTCAGCCTCCAGTGAATCCATGGATTGTTTGAAATATTATATACTTATACACAAACTAAAAATATTTCACATGGGGATAAGAATACTTTAAAAGACTGTGAAAGAAGCGGAAAGTGGAAGGAGGCCACGGGCCTCCTGGCCCCTCTGTTTCCATTGGAAGGGGAAGTTTTGCTCATTATTCACAAGTTGACCCACACTCATCTTTGAACCTAACTTTCATTTTTATGCCAATTACGCAAGCATCTTTCATGGCTGAAACAATTTTGAATCATGAAAACGTGCCCACCGACAGACACCCATAAAACCCCAAATACACGATTGGACCATATTTTTGCCATTATTACAAAAGACAAAAGAAACAGAAAAGAAAAAATACCAGCCACAGTCCCGCAGTTAATAATTACTAATAAAAAAAGGATCAAGGGGAACAGCAAAAAAGAGCTGGACAAGACCTGACTGGCAACAAACATTAAACTGTGATTGGGGGAGAAAGGAAAAAAACTTTTGTTCCTCTGGCCTCTACTCTTTTCAGTGTGGCAATCAATGTCACTTTGATAGCTCACCATTAGACGATTAGACACATTAGACACACCCACAATGAACGAGTCCAAAAGCTCAATACAACCATCTGCCATTGTTGTATGATTATGCATACATAAACCCCCAAAATAACATTATTATTATTATTATTATTATTATTATTATTAGTATTATTATATAGAGTACTGTGGCTGTGTTGAGCTCCCCCTCATTTTAAAAAAATATTTTGCTTCCAAGGAGCCAGACTTTCTTGTAATTTTTAATGTGGTCTTGAGGAGTAGTTCTCCAGGTTTTCTGAAGATCTTTTAAAGTTTTACTTTGGACATTTATTGCTTTTTCACTCATTTTCAGTTCAGTCCTTGTACCTGACAATTTTTAAAGGAATGTTTTATGTTTGTTTAGCCACTTAACACAGACCTATGAATCATTCAAGCATAAAAAAGGCACAAACTCAAGAATGAGTGATTTGTCTACACATAACAGACATATTAGAAAAAAAAAACATCTTTAGGCACTTTGTTACTAGCAGCATGTTGCGAAAACACACAATGTGTCCCCATTAGTTGACGTATTACCTATTTTTGCACCAGCAAGATAATTCCAAAAGAGCTATTATTTGGGAAGCTATAATTAAGTGGAAGATAAAAGAAGAAGTGGTAGGCCTAAAAGAAATGACCTACAGCAGATGAACAGTATCAATAGCAGTATGAAGTCGTGTCCTTAAAAAAATAAGAAAAAAAATCCAGCAAAGACCTGACATAGGACTTGAGAGATTCATCTGGCCCTTCAGTTGATCCATCTGCTGTTTGCTGAAGATTCATCAGAAATGGTCTCAGTGGAAGGGTGGCTGTCAAGAAGCAATTCTTCAGGAAGGGAAACATGGATAAAAGGCTGATGTATGCCAAATTAAACAAGAACTGGACCTAGAATCAGTGGCAACAAATCTTAAGAACTGATCAATCCGAATTTGAAATTTTTGGATCAAGTCATTAGTACATTCTGATGAGGTCAGGAGGGCAGTACAACAGTGAAAGTCTACAGCAATCTGTAAACGTGGTAGAGGCTCTGTCATGGTTTGAGACTGCATTTCAGCCAGTGGTGTTGGGGATCTTGTCAAATTTGATGGAATTATGTATACAGAAATCTATCGGCAGATTTTGATCCACCCTGCAATACCAGATGGTAAGAGTCTGAATGACTATGGCTTCATTTTTCAATATGACAATGATTCCATACATAATGCCAGTGCTCTAAAAGCATACCGTCCGTCCGTCTATCCATCCATCCATCCATCCATCCATCCATCTTCTTCCGCTTATCTGGGGCTGGGTCACAGGGGCAGCAGCCTAAGCAGAGAAGCCCAAACTTCCCTCTCCCCAGCCACCTCTACCAGCTCATCCGGAGGGACCCTAAGGCGTTCCCAGGTCAGCTAAGAGATATAATCTCTCCAGCGTCTGCCCTGGGGCCTCCTCCCAGTAGGACATGCCCAGAACACCTCACCCAAGAGGTGCCCAGGAGGCATCCTAGTCAGATGCCCAAACCACCTCAACTGGCTCCTTTTGATGTGGATGAGCAGCAGCTCTACTTTGAGCCCCTCCCGAATAGCTGCGCTCCTCACTCTATCTCTAAGGGAGAGGCCAGCCACCCTTTGGAGGAAGCTCATTTCTGCTGCTTGTATTCATGATCTTATTCTTTCGGTCACTACCCAAAGTTCGTGACAATTGGTGAGGTTAGGGACGTAGAGCAAGCGGTAAATTGACAGCTTCACTTTTACGCTTGGCTCCCTCTTCACCACGACAGACCGGTGCAGCATCCGCATCATGCAGACACAGCCCTGATCCATCTGTCGATCTCCCATTCCCTTCTCCCGTCACATGTGAACAAGACCCAGAGATACTTAAACTCCTCTACCTGGGGCAGTAACTCGTCCCTGAGCCGGAGTGGGCACTCCACCCTTTTCCGGCTGAGGACCATGGCCTCAGACTTAGAGGTGCTGATTCTAATGCCAGCCACTTCACACTCAGCTGTTAACCATTCCCCTGCAAGATGGAGGCCACTACCTGATGAAGCCAACAGGACCACATCATTTGTATAAAGCAGAGACAAGGTTCTGAGGCCACCAAGGTGGAAGCCTTCCACCACATGGCTATGCCTAGAAATTCTGTCCATAAAAATTATGAACAGAATCAGTGATAAAGGGCAGCCCCGGCAAAGTCCAACACTCACAGGAAGCTAGTCCGATTTATCGCGACTATACGGACAAAGTTATGGTTGTACAGGAACTGAATGGCTCACAACAATGGGGCAGACACCCCATACTCCCGCAGGACCTCCCACAGGATACCCCGCGGGATACGGTCGAATGCATTCTCCAAGTCCAAAAAGCACACGTAGACTGGATGGGCAAATTCCCATGTGCACTCCTCGAGAGGATGAAGAGCTGGTCCAGTGTTCCACGACCAGGAAGAAAATCACATTGTTCCTCTTGAATCCGAGTAATGATTCGACTAACGGATGAACCCTCATTTCCAGCACCCTGGTATAGACCTTACTGAGGAGGCTGAGGAGTGTGAGCCCCCAAAAGTTAGGGCAGACCCTCTGGTCTCCCTTCTTAAAGATGGGGACCACCATACCAATTTGCTAATCCAGTGGCAGATCTCCATGCAATGTTGCAGAGGCGTGTCAACCAAGACAGCCCTACAACATCGAGAGCCTTCAGGAACTCAGGGCAAATCTCATCCACCCCAGGGGCCCTGCCACCAAGGAGTTGTTTAACCACCTCAGTGACCTCACCCCCAGTGATCGGCGAGTCATCCCCCTCGTTCCCAGACTCTGCTTCCACTACAGAAGGTGTGTCAGTGAGATTAACGAGGTCCTCGAAGTATTCCTTCCCCTGTCTGATTATAGCCTCAGTGCAATTCAGCAGCACTATAGACTGTGTGCGTAGAGCACTGCGTTCCCCTCTTGAGCTCCCTGATGGTTTGCCAGAATCGCTTAAAGGCCGTCTGAAAGTCTTTTTCCATGACTGAACTCCTCCCACAGCTGAGTTTTTGCTTTGGCCACCGCCCAAGCCATGTTCTGCTTGGCCTGCTGGTACCCGTCAGCTGCCTCCAGAGTTCCACAGACTAACCAAGCCCGATAGGACTCCTTCCTCAGCTTGATTCCAGTGACCACCATCTGGTTCGGGGATTACCACCACAACAGGCACCAACCATCTTGCAGCCACAGCTCTGAGCAGCAGCCTCACAACATGGAACATGGTCCATTCGGACTCAGTGTCCTCAGCCTCCCTCGGAATGCTGTCGAAGTTCTGCTGGAGGTGGGAGTTGAAGATCTCGCAGACTTTGCCTCTACCAGGCATTCCCAGCAGACCTTCACAATACATTTAGACGCGCCAGGTCTGTCCAGCATCCTCCCCTGCCGCCTGATCCAACTCACCACCAGGTGGTGGTCAGTTGACAGCTCAGCTCCTCTCTTCACCCGAGAGTCCAGAACATATGGCTGCAGATCTGGTGATATGATTACAAAAATCAATCATCAACCTGCAACCTAGGGTGTCTTATGGACATCTTTATGTTCGAACATGGTGTTCAATATGGGCAAACTGTGGTTTGCACAGAAGTCCAATAACAAAACACAATTTGGGTTCAGATCGGGCAGGCCATTCCTCCCAATCACACCCCTCCAGGTCTCACAGTCATTACCCGCGTGAGCGTTGAAGTCTCCCAGCAGGACGATGGAGTCACCAGATGGAGCACCCTCGAGCACCCCACCCAGTGACTCCAAGAAGGGTGGGTACTCATAAGTCAGTGTACATAAGTGCAAACAACAGTAGAAGCATACTTGGATAGAAAAACACACAACAGAACACAATCAATCATGGATTGATTAATGATTATTGAAGCACTGTGGGATCATCTTAACAGAGAATGGAAGAAAAGGCAGCCAACATCCAAAGAAGCCTAGAGAACTACTCCAGAAGATGACTAAAAACAAACAAACAAACAAACAAACAAACAAACAAAAAACCCATTACAATAAAACCTGTCTAATTGAATTCAGACGTTTTTGAAGAATAAAAGTGGTCATACCAAATATTAATTTTCAACCTTGTTAGAATTCTACAAACTATTTTTTGCCTTACACACTGTATATCCTTGTATGTTTGAATAAACTGATGTACCTCCTTCCAATTTTCCTAGCAAAATATAAAGGAATGAGGGGTGGCTCAAGACTTTTATACAGTACTGTACTTTCATGTATAACAACCTAAAAACCCTCGGCCAGAGGATCAGGATCAGGACAAGTTGAGGATTCATAAAGAGAAAAAACAGGTATTGTGCTCTCAGGCAACCAACATTACCTTGGCAACTACTACAAGATAAAGTCACCCATACAAATATTAAATAAAAACTACTATACTTGCATATTGCCCTTTTAAAGGAGTTTTTGTTGTGAACATGTCTGGAAAACACATGGAAAATGCTATTATACTGAAGTATGAATGAAAAAAAGGGCACATGTGCTTCTGTTTTTCTCCTTCCTACTGAACACTGTAGGTGCTGTGGGGTCACCCTGCCTCAAAGTGCTGCAAATGCAGACAGATTTCATTTAGTCTGGGGCTTCAATACACTCATTAGTCACTAGTCTAGGTTTGGTTTATGTTTTTTGTGTTGCATGGTGGTCTAAATACATTTAAAGGGGTTTCCCACCCTGCTGAGAATACAATTTGTGGGGAAAAAGAAGATACTTTGAATATTTCATGGCACCGTATTTCATATTTAATATACTGAAAATTAGTACACAATGTTCCCTAGAGATGAATGTTTGGTTCACAGCAAATTTAAGTTCGCTTTAAAACCACTGAAATGACCCTGGCAGTGTAAGGTTAAGACAAAGAAATAATGAAGAATGATGTCACTTCCTGACAGAAAGAGAGAATGAAGAGACAAGAGAAGATGAATAAGGCCAGGAGGGTGAGGTAACCATGTACAGATGGACCCTGTGTGCTTGTGTGTTTCTGTGCGTGCATGTGTGTGTGTGCAGGCAGCTGCAGGAAGGATCCTGCTGAGAAAGAGCAGGACGTCTTGTCATCCACTGTGGCCACAACATCAAGACACACTCATGCACGCGCATGCACATACACAGACACACAGACACATCAAAGGGTGTGCGGCCAGCACTGTGGTGGTGTGGGGAGACAAACAACAACAGCATCTCACATAGAAATGTACACACACACTCAGACACACTCGCACACGATTCTCTGACTCACTCTTGCAGACACACACGCTAACACACTTAGTATAATCAGTCACATTCATACATACAAACAGACACACACATACACATTCTCTCACACACATATACATACACACTAACACAGCCCACATAATGAGCCATTTCAGCACTGAGACCACAGCTAATACAGTAAATGACAGGGAAGGACTGAGCGAGCGCCAAGCTAAATGTGACACTGATTTTCTGCAGTGCGTGTGTGTGTGAGTGTGTGTTTACCGCCTTGACACCATGACTCTGCAGGCTGGGACCCAGATGCTGGTGTGGCCACTACTTTGTTTGGTTCACCGTACCAAGCTACTATGGTGTACAGATACACATTCAGTCTAACACACACAAGTACATGCATAGAGCGTTGTCCTTAAACAACATGGCTGTGGTGTTGGAAACTCTGACCAAAGTGTCAGTGGAAGCATCAAAGAAGCAGCGTAATAAGAGAGCAGAGAAAAACCAGTCAACAAGGCAGCTCACACCAGTCCAAAACATAGTGATAAACACCGCCCAACAGTTTCCTTCACTGGGGGGGTCACTAGGCTGAACATGCAACATGTGTCTGCATTTATTTAGCTGGAAACGATTGGGTAAAGACATCAGACAATTTGTCATCAGTATTCTTCACTACTGGTTCAAAAAGGAATAAAATAGTTCCTGTTGAGATGCTTTATTTTTAAAACACCAACAGTAATGAGTTGAGTTTTATTCTTTTTATTCTTTATAATCACAACAGATCACATTAAGGGGCAACAGGCAAGTAACATTATGGAGTACAACACAATCACTGTAGAGGGCCAGCTAGGAGCAAACATGGAGAGGAATTCACCGCTTTTAAAAAGTAAGTTGGCAAATACATAGACAACCTCAAGAAAAATACTGTAGATGGCACAAGGTAAGATTGCAGAGGATTAAGGTAATAATCTCAGGTAAATATGATAAAAGACTGATAGAATGTGGAGAAACAAGGATGGGACAAGGCTAAAATCGAATTGGCCATGATCTCAGGCCTTAAGGCAGCCCCACTTTCAAAACAGATATTCTGAAGTAGAAATCACTGCGATGGGTTCACATTTCTGAAAACTATTGAGCACAATATGTTCCTGCATGCTGAGAGCCAAGATAAAGCTCTACAATATTGCACAATGAAGGACCAGAGGTAAGTTAAGATGAGGTGAAGCATGGTGTCAATTGCCCTGTGGTGTACTGAAGAGGCTGAAGCTCCAGCAGCATTTGTGGTATAAAGAACAACTTTATCACTTGGTCAACAGGTTTGGCCTGTGGCCTTCATCAGGGTCGACAAGAATTATTTGCAGATAGCATTTTAATAGCATATATGTAAAGAGGAGAGAAAGATTTTTCAGCAGCTGGACTGAAAGAGGACCAACGTTCCTGTCTGCATCATCCATATTTGAGCTTGGCTTTTTTTTCTTTTTTAAATACCTTTAAGCCCTGAAAGGCAAATGAGAGGATAAAAGAAATGCAATCCATTTTAGAAAAAATAGAATAAAAAAACAAACAAAAAAAACAACCAATCATATGCATCCCGTATACCGTATACCACCAACCTAATCAAATGCATAATTATGTAGAAAAAGATTTTTTTGTAGAAAAAATTTCGAACATCCACCAATATATACAAAAAGTATGTTATTAGTAAAAAGTGTAAATTAAGATAAAATACATAACAGACATTAAAGCATGAAGATATATCAGGTAAATGATTGAGAGTTGGTTTAAAGCCAAAGAAAAAGAAAATTTAAAAATAGAAAAAGAAACGAAAAAGAAAAGATATATAAAGGAATAAAATAAGTGAAAAAATTTAAAAAATATTATAAATGCTCATTGACTGAGAAAAACTCATTCATAACACCTGGAAACACAATTTTAAAGTAGAAAATCCAAAAAGCTTCCCTCGTCTTCCTGAGACAATTAACTGCACCCCCTCTCTGGGTGGGATTAATCACCACCATCCCTGTGAAAAAAATAGAGACAAAATCTAATGTTTTTAATGGAGTGGCTAGCAACAGGACTGGTGCTATCTTTTTTTCTTAATGGAGATCCTTTGTTCAGTGGTGACATGTTCTTTCACAGAACGAGATATTTCACTGATGTATATTTTATTACATGGACACTATATCATATAGACATCTTTTCTTTCACAAGCAATGAAGACCTTTATATAAACAGTGTTTCCATTAATTGAGTGGTATATTGATACTTTATGCAAATATGCAAATTTATTCTTCCCTCAAAAGAACTCAATATACAGCCATTAATGTCTAAACCAGCGGCAGACTACTTTTCATTGTGTCAAAGTGTCATTTTGTCAGTGTTGTCCCATGAAAAGATATACTTAAATATCTGCAGAAATGTGAGGGGTGTACTCACTTTTGTGATACACTGTAGATAGAATAAAGAATAAAGTAAAGTGTGAATTGCAGGCCTGAGAAATTACCATTTAAAAACTGCACAAACTCAAATAAAATAGAAAGCAATCTTTTCCAAAGTAAAACCACATCATCAATGTAATGCTTCCAAGAGGCAATGAAAGGCAGGAATAGGGGTTTGCTCTGATTCATACAATATTTGCTCTTCCAGTAGTCCTACAAACAGGCATGCAGAACTGGGGGCCGTTTTAATGGCCATTGCAGTGCCAGAGATCTGGAAATATGTGTTGCTGAAAAATTTCTCTCAAGGACAAAAGAGGACGGGTTAGTTGAAACTAAAAGTGGCAGAAGGTTTTCAAAATGGTCTTGTGTTAAGGAAATTTTCCAGTGTGGCAGTGTGACATTTTTTATGGTCAATATTACCATTACAGAGATTCAGTGTCCAAAGTGCACGTAAGTACTGTATATCTAGGCCTATTGGTGGTAGTTAAAGGAAACTCTTTAAGTAAAAATGCTGGCTCTTCTGCAGAGATATCACACTCAAGAAAACCCTCTTCCAGGAGCACTGTAACTCCCTAAGGTACTCCTTAGTAGGGTCACATTTGAGTCTTTTGTAGAACAATGTATTTTCAAGTTGTCTTCAACTTCCTTCTCATAATTACATTTGCCCACAAAAACAATAGTGTCCTCCTTATCGGCAGCTTTGTATCAACAGATATATTATTCACATATTCAGATATGCTTCTTTTTTTTCCAGTCTTTTGTCAAACTTAGCAGTGTGTTTGATAGTTGTTAAATTCCAGTTCTACAAGTCTACAAAATGTTTCTGTTGAATTACTTCTTTTTTGGGGTCTGTAGTCTGGGTGCTAAATTCACCCACCTGCAGTGCAGATGTGTTACTAATTAAAAACATGTGGAGCGTTATGAAATACAATATGGGATTGGAAAAAGTAACCTAAATGTTTTTTAAACCAACCTGTCCTGCTGACTGTGTCATCAAAGCAAAAGTTTGAATTTGCCACTCTAAATGATACGCTCATTGGTGTTCACACTTAATGTGACAAAAATTAAACAATTACAAATGAATTCAGAGATGGGAAAAATCACTATCTTGTGTACTATCAAATAACTTATTAATTAGGTAGTATGGTTGTTATTTCATCCTGTTTTTGGTGACTAAAACACAGTTTTAGTCACTGGCAAGAGGTTATGGGGCCTATCAAAGATCTACTACTTCCCTTATCTTTAAAATAATTTCAGATAAGCAGTGCAGTGGTGACTACAATTTAATACAAATTTACATCACAATAATCTTTCCTTTAAGTGTATCTTTGATAATATAAACAAATATGTATGTATATAATATATACTATATATTCATTCATTTATATGCATACATGTGCCATCTTTGTCAGTGCCTGTGTGTGTCTCCAGCCTCAGTGCCAATAAATCAAATCTCCTGCAGTGCATGTGCCTCCACCCCTGCTGTGCAAATTTGTCCAATTAGCCACGGCCCTGGGGAGTGCAAGCACGCAAACTCTCTCACTGACACACACACAGGCACCCCACAATCCAGTGTGAAATGGGGCTCTGCCACAGTGTGAGGATTAAGCGACAATAAAATGCATTTCACGGCTGCGGCGCTTTATAGGACTGGCCTCCATAGAGCATTGGCCAAAACACAGCAGCTACCCCGCCCCTTTAATCTCTGCCTTCTCCGCCCAAACACACTCTCTCTCTCACACTCTCTCACACACACACACACGCACACGAACACGCACACACGCGTGCACACACACACACACACACACACACACACACCACAAATACGCCACCAAAATAAATCCACACACTGGGAGACAGAGCGCTTGAATCAATCAACACCCTCCCCAGCGACTCTATGGACTGAACAAGATGTTTTCCTAAATGAAGTTGTCCTCTTCATTCTATGGCAGCAGATTATCATCTGCCTGTTGTGACATATCCACTATCCTCAAGGCCACGACTTGATCATATGGACTATGACAAGGAATTGTAGTACTACATTTTGAAAGAACAATTTATTTGAATTTGAATAAAATTTAAGGCAAGCGATACATACTGAATGCTATCATCATGTCCCATTACTAATATAATAAAAAACATAGTGTTGGATGATTATTGGGAAGAATTTGAGTTTAAAACCACATAAGCAGTTTCAGCAAATGACATCATACTAAGAGATTTAAATATTTTTACAGTGGAAAGAGAAAAAATACTCAAAACAAAACAACAAAAAAACAAAAAAACAAAACAAATTTAGAACAGTAAACAGCACAATTTTAAAATAACAAATTAGTTAACCCTTACCATTGCAGTGGTCCCTATACTGGCATAAGTTGCTAGTCCTGCAGCTAAGAACTTTTATGCTCAATAATATCAGTGTCATGGACATCCTGTTATTTCTTCTCTAATTTTCAGCTTTGATTAAGCAAAAATAATATCTTAGTTTTTTAAATCTCATTCTGGTCTGGTGATACGAATAGATTTAAATAAGACTTGTTTTTTAAAATTGTCTCATATTGTCTCAAAGTGCTTTGGGTGCTCAAAGTAGAGTAGAAAAGTTCTATGTAAGAACCAGTCCATTTACCATTTACATAAAGACAAAGGCTACTAATTTTGGTCTTACAGCTGATGGAAAGTGGACGATTGTTAGATTGAGATTTAAAAACATAATAGCACAGTTTTACAGGTGGCTGGAAGTACCTAAAATGTCAGAGCAGGGGGTGAAAAGGTCACGTGCAGGTCTTAATTGAGGCCATTCTTCTTCTAGAAGAATGGTCAAAAATTCCCATAAACACACTCCTAAATCTTGTGGAAAGCCTTCCCAGAAGAGTTGGAGCATTTTGTGTGTGTGTGTGTGTGTGTGGAGAGAGAGAGAGAGTGTGAGTGTGAGAGAGAGAGAGAGTATGTTGATGTGGATGCAGACAGTAGTCCTGTAGTGCTGACCAGCGTTAAGGCTCTTATATGGAGGATAATCCAGGATAGCCAGGGGGTCTTAACTCACCCCTCCAACAAAAAGGGTGTCCATGGTAGGATTGGAGGGGGTGGGGTGGCAAGCTGAGGTGTGAAAGGGAGCCCAAAAATCTATCTCAGCACACCAATGTGTCCCAGTATAGTTTTATATTGAAATGTGTAATACTGTAAAATCTATTAGTTTTACAATAAAGATTACAGAACTGTGTGAGGCCTACAGTGTTTTAGGTGCACCTGTAAAAAAAGGTGGTGCTCCCTAACATGTGGGTAATGATGTGAAAGTTTCCACTTGGATCCAAACCAAACAGTTATGGTGTCTAAATCTAACTCACCAGTGAGTTAAAATAAAAGTAAGTCTAAATATAAGATGAAAAACACATTGGTACTGCACAGGAAATGAATCCCTTGGTGATATATTTACTAATGCCACAACAAACTTGTCCCTTTTTTGTTCTGCAAAGAAAATCAAACTTGAAAGTCACATTATGTTGATGCAAGCCAAGAATAGTGATAGATCACCGCTCTTACTGGATGTTTCATAGAAATAAAATTAACGAAAACAAGCGGAATGACTTCGTAATCACGGTAGGATCTGTTTTTAGGAAGAAACAAGATGAAGATACCAAATCCCCATCACATGAAGGTAAGTGAGAAATAAAAGAGAACAAAGAATACAGGAAATAAATTGATAGAAAGACAGCTATGAAGGAAATTACTAGAGCAGAAGGAAAATTGGAGAGGAGAATGGTGGACTTGTCCAAAAAAGGGACAAAATAAAGAAGGAAGTTAAGAAAAAGGAATGGAAGAAATGTAACTTTATACAAATGGCAAGGCGAAGCTAAAAATGAGTAGACTAAAGCAGAAGAGTGAAGAAAATAGATGCATGCAAGAAAAACAGCTGCTTGTTGAAAAAGCAAATAGGAAAAAAAAGAGAGGAAAGAATCAACAAATTTCAATTCTCTTCTGTCTGTAGATAAAAAAAAAATGTTTTCTGTGTGTGTGTGTTTGTGTACACACATATATGTGTGATTTGAAAGATCTGGCGGGGGCGTTATCAGGCGAGGTAAATCGGCCTAAACCTGGTGCTAATGTCTTGCTGGGGGTGTGGGAGAGATTAATAAGGACCCGCTCCAAAAGGCTTTAGCAGTCCTGCTAAGATTCTTAACCCGCCTAACCTCCCTTGGTGCCACTGGGAAATGTCCCTGAATGTTGAAGCAAAAATATTCACGAGGTTCATTTTCCACAGGATGATCAATGACACCCACTGACTTTGGATTCACATTTTTGACTTTTGAGAAGGCAAAGTCGAGGATGCACTGCAGGTGACTTCATTTAGGGGATGTACTATAATCACTGAAATGATATTTGTATATATTGACTGTAAATTAATTGTTCATTCATTTATCCACAAGTAATATGAAGAATTGAGCCTTGCAAATATTTAACAGTAAATAGCAGATAAACAGCAAAGTTCTGGGATTTATATATATATATATATATATATATATATATATATATATATATATATATATATATAGAAGCCATTACTTCAGTCTTTAAATCGTTCTGTCATTTTGCCCCTTTCACCCTAACATTCATTAAAGTATCATCTAATCCAATCTTATGTTAAGCACCTGTCATGGGATAAGTGTAATTTAGTTGTATGCTGTGTGTTGTGATGGCATGTCCTGAACTCATTTGTGCTGGGTTGAATTTAGACACAAATCTGGATCATTACTGATTCACAACAGCAGCTCGCTGTCCTCGCTCTCTGATAAGGAGTGATAATCTTTGTTTCTGGCTCTGTCACTGTTTTCTGTCCTACACTGGACTTTGACAAATTGAGGTTGACAACAATAATTATGCTAAACAACTCCCAGCAGCTAATAATTTGTGTCTATATCACGCATCCAACCATTTTAATGCAAAAAAATTACATTGATTTTGCAGGAGTTGATGATTCCTTACGAACTCTGTTGGTCACTTGAATTAAAGAGAATATGGGATCAATCAAACTGAAGCATGATTCTACTATATCGCTACACAACAGCTATTGTTTTATCTTCTTCCATCCACTGTGTTGTGATGCTGAGTCATTACATTAAACCATTTCACTCCTAAGGATGCCATGCTCTCTCTCTCTCTCTCCATGTTAGTGATATAGTAGTGGTTGAGGTGGTGTGTGTGTTATGGCTGCCCCCTATGAGAGATCAAAGCCTTGAGGTCCTGACCCTGAGAGGAAGCACTGGGACTGGAGCTTTAAATCTCTGTGCTTCATTGCTCCCAACTCCTTTGTCTCTAATATACAAATATATGCAGACCCACACATAACAGATGTGAGAAATTTACTAATTGTGGGATGTGTTGCATTGGGGGCAAAATGTCTGAGGTGTATGTATTCTTTGTGAGCTTTTTTAGTTTTATTTAGTTTGACAATATAAAGAATTCAAAAGGGCCAAGTCTGAACAATGTGGTTAATACACATTACAATATATTTAATAAAAATATTGTAAAGTGGCACTAAACACGAAGACCTTCACAAGTATGGTATTAGAGACACCCACAGGGTCTATACTACGTGTTGATTAAGAGACAATCAAAGCAGATACATAAGAAAGGGAAACTATCACAATTCAGAGGAAACTGGTCTTAATTTCCTTCCTGTACTGTGGCAGCTGATTAACAATTTCATTCAGCAGAGTCTGGATGTGTTCTGTGGCAGTGTGGCAAAGAGACATCAAGCCTTCGCCTATTACAATATCCTCCCTACAGGATTGGGATCGATAAGAGCACCAGCACTTAGAAAGCAGACGCAGACAGTGTATTGTGAAGGGATTGTCAAGATGCTGACAACACCATGGGTAAACACACATAGAACTATTCATGGCTGCATGCATACTTCATCACACAACCATGTGTGTATATAAGAATGCACGACTACTCACGCCCATTGATGTATGCACTCACACACACCTTTGACATGTACACACATCCACTGGTTGCAGGCCCTTGGCTTGGGGAGGTGTAATATTTCAGTAATGTGATGGAGTTTGATCCAGGGTTTCCAGTGTCCCATAGAGCTGCTGTTTTATTAGCACAAAGAGCACTCAGGGGCTCTCCAGTTCTCTCTCTCTCTCTCTCTCTCTCTCTCTCTCTCTCCCACACACACACACACACACACACACACACACACACACACACACACACAGACACACAAACTTGCCTATACAGTCCAGTAACCACATGGACTCTATAGACAACACATGCATGGAGAGTGTTTGACTGTAAAATACAAGCAGCAACGTTCAATAGGATGCTTGACTCCACTAGGTATCTAGGAAAGCCACATCCTGCCTGAATCCCCCCCCCTTTCATACTCTGGCTCTCTCTCTCTCTCTCTCTCTCTCTCTCTCTTATATATATATATATATATATATATATATATATATATATATATAAAATTCCAAGCTCGGGTCCTCTACCCACATAGTATCTTAGCTGTTCCTAGAATGGTGCTCTTCTGGACAGAGATTATTCCTGGAATCTGCTGGAGACATTTGCTCAATTTGGGGGTCACTGGCCCAAGTGTGCCAATTACCACTGGGACCACTGTTACCTTCACCTTCACACAGATGTTTATGCATACTATGCCAGCCACTTGGTTTTATCTTCCATGCATGCCCTGCCTGCTAGCATCTTGCAGCCTGCTGTTATATTCTGGATTGTCTCAGGATCATCTCTGCACAGCCTGCGCCTGGGGTCTTGCCTGGTGTGGTAGACCCCAGCCTCTATCAATTTTGTGCTTAGAGCTTGTTCCTATGCTGCCATGATAAGTGCCTCTGCGCTGTCTTTCAGCCCAGCTTTGTCCAGCCATTGGTAGGATTTATTGATATCAGCCACTTCTTCTATCTGCTGGTGGTACATGCTATGCAGAGGCCTGTCCTTCCATGATGGTTCCTGTTCTTTTGCATATTTCTGCTGCCTGAGGTACTCACTTAGTCCATGATCCTTTGTGGCCATCTTCCTGATGTACTCATGGATCTTTGTTATTTCATCTAGGATAGTGGTTCTGACACTCACTAGTCCTCGGCCTCCTTCCGTTCCTTTAGTGTACAGTCTCAGGGTGCTGGATTAGGGTGAAACCTTCCATACATGGTAAGGAGCTTTCTTGTCTTGATGTCAGTGGCTTCTATGTCCTTCTTTGGCCAGTTTATTATCCCAGCAGGGTATCTGACAACTGGCAGGGGGTAGGTGTTGATTGCCCGAATTTTGTTCTTCCCATTCAGCTGACTCTTCAGGACTCTGCAGGTACTTGGCAGTTGCAGTTTTCCTAGTGGCCTCTTCATGGTTCCCATTTGCCTGTGAGATTCCAAGTACTTGTAGCTGTCCTCAGTGTCTGCAATGTTGCCTTCTGGCAGTGCAATCCCCTCAGTTCTGAGTACTTTTCCTCTCTTTGTTGTTATCCGACTACACTTCTCCATTCCGAATGACATTCCAATGTCATTGCTGTAGATCCTAGTGGTGTTGATCAGTGAATCGATATCTCATTCACTCCTGGCATACAGCTTGATGTCATCTATGTACAGGAGATGGCTGATGGTTGCTCCATTTCATAGTTGTATCTGTAGCCAGTCTTGTTGATAATCTGTCGGGGGGGGGGGGGTCAGGCCTATAGAGAACAGCAGTGGGGACAGACCATCTCCTTGGTAAATCCCGCACTTGATGGTGACTTGTGCAATGGGCTTGAAGTTGGCCTCTAGTGTTGTTCAGCACATTCCCAGTGAATTTTTGATGAAAGCTCTTAGAGTCCTTTTGATCATGTACAGTTTCAGTTATTCCAGGATCCATATGAGCGGCACTGACTCATAGGCTTTCTTGTAGTGCACAGGTTGGTCAGTCTGGTCTTACAGTCTCCAGTGAATGTTCAACCAATAGCTGGTGTTTTGCTCCCCTGATATCTCAGCCAATTCCTTTCTGATTAGTGACATGTTGGATTTTTAGTAAAATGTAATTTCAGACCATCTTACAGAAAAATCACGTTTCCCAACCTTTACTATGTCCTCTCTGTGCTTTAACATAAAATGTTGAGAATGCTGTTGGTGATACAAATGTATATTTTTTTAAACACGGAGATATTTTGGCAGAAAAAGAAAATATGTGATCAGTAAAACTAATTGTGACTTGCCAGATATAGAGTATTAATTAGGTAAATTAAAAAGGTAATTTAGTTGTAATTATGTTGTTTTTCTTTCTTTCTTTCTTTCTTTCTTTCTTTCTTTCTTTCTTTCTTTCTATTTCTCTGTTAAATATATATCTGTTACTAGAAGACAAGTTTTAGCTGGCAAATAAACCTAATTAGAACTACATTATAAACTGATTGACAGTTAAATATATAAAAATGAAAAAGATTCTATTAAAATTAACATAAACAGGAAATTCTGAATTAGCAAAGCAACTAGAAGTCAGAAAAACGTAGCAAAGCTAAGTGAACAGTGTTTACTTTGTGTTCTATACTAGAATGTCAAATGAAAATAGCCATGTTCTTTTGTTATTTTTCACCACTGAAAGAGGTATGAAGCTCAGGTACAAAGAAAACAGCAAGAGCAGAAGACCAACTCCAACTTGGACCAGGGGACTTCAGCCCTTACAAACCAAAGCAACTACTGGTATAAAACCAATAGCAAGCATCCTCTCCATATTGGCAGCATATTAACTAATCAATCATTGTACGAGCTAGGTGCGTCATCAAATTTCATAAATATGACTAAAATAGCAGAGCATATGATGGAAATTCTTGTCTGGAACGGTTTTCCATTCTCAGCTTAGAAGCCATGATCAGGCTGGCTAACTTCTGGCAGTGTCGGAGGTTCTAAAGGATGCTCTGATGTCAAGCCAACTTATCAAAGCTTAATTTTTCTATTTGAGTAAATAGGTTTTAGTTATGGAGAAGAGACCCCTAACCTTAATGTTATTTAGTTGTTTGTCACCACATTTCATGGACCTCTTGAACAACTTGAACTTGTTACTGGGTCCACAGTGTTTGCTTTAAAAAGAAGGAGTTAGAGCAGTGTGCCAGCATCATAATATATATGTAATCAAAATTTGCAGGTCAAAACACTTTCTTGACAGCTAGTTGATGTCGCCCACCAGATTCTATTCTCTTCTTTTTCTTCTTCTTCTTCTCTCCCTCGCTCTCTCTCTATCACTTGCCTTAAACCAGCTGTGAAAACAGCTGAATATCCTTAGTATTACTAAAGTTTTACCATCCTGTGATGGTAAAACTTTCTTATTATACTTTCTTATTTTAGAAGCTCTTCCATTCTCACAAGAAGTAACTCCTGCGAGAAATTATATTCATCATTTCAAATATTCTCGGGCTAATTGCTTCTGATTGTCAAATGGCATTGATTATGTGAAGACTGGCCATATGCGCTAAAAGCACTGATACCAGATCTACTTCTGCTTCTGGAGGGGGGCTAGTTAAGTGTCTACCATTCCCAGGGCTATACCCAGAAATAAAGTCAATGTGAAATTTGAACAACTTCACGATATGTTTTGGGTTTTTTTCCCCCCATTTTTTACAACATCAATATGAGGTTGCTATGCTCTTTTATAGCGATCAGTATCAGGGGAACATAACTAGCTGTGATACTGACAGAGAAAGGATGGTCCAGATAATGCATAGACTGTGACTGCAGAGTGGATCATATTAACACATCTTATTGATGTGGCTTTTGACTGATATCATATTCATACACAGCATGATGTGTGGAAATGGTCCATATGAACTGGTGATGTAGCTCAGAGTTTCATCTTGTGATCACATAATAGACTAATGACATTATGAAATCATCGTATTATGTGAATCATCCTCATAAGACTTGCATTTGCTTTTCAGTGACACCCATGTGGAAAAGGACGTCTAACTGGAAGTTGCCCTTTCCTGGGAAGCAAAACAAATCACTTCTCATTTTACCTGCTCTTTTTTTTTAAACATGCAACAGAAAAATGTCAGCACCTTAAAGCCATGCACAGCACCATCTGTAAGGAAGCACCATATTGCTCAGTGGAAATTGCTTCAAGTGCAACAGATTTTCATCTTGTGATCATGTATGATGTCAAATTAACACACTGCATGAGTCATCATAAGACTTGCATTTGCTTTACGGAAGCCCATAATAGTAGACTATTAACAGACATGGTGTGCACATATAAGCAAGAAGGTGTATTCTTGTCATGAAAAAAAGGCTGCTGAACAGCATTTGGATTACACTTGAAGGTTCCCCTGGGAGCCTAGCTGATGAAATTAGTTTAGGTGGGTTATCAGCTGCTTACGGTAATCTGCTAGATCCTTGATTTTGTGTTTCTCATCTCCATGTTTGGTGCTGCCGTAGTGTTTATGTTTGTCTCCATCTGTGCTGCTAAAAGCTGTAATGTTTTGAACAGTAATGTTTTTTGTTTGTATATTCTCTGAACATGGTAATCAATAAGTACTAAACTGCAATACCATTTCTGTTTTTGTCAAACAGTATTAAAGAGAAATAAACTTGCCAGTGCATTTATTAGGAGGCTGTGGTAAGTTGGGTCATCTACTAATTGAATGGTTTGATCCTTGACGCCTCCAGTCTGCAAGTGTTCCTGGGCAAGATACTGAACCGCAAACTCCCACCATGCATCAAAATCAATGTGCAAGAAAGTTAATAGATTAAAAAAATGCATAAAGTGCACCAAATATGAAAGTATGTGTGAACAGATTAATATAATATAGATTTTGTTTTGTTTTGTTTGTTGTGGAAAAAATTCTAATTTCATTACAACACATGGTCCAAAAGAAAGAAGATCACAAGAAACCAACTGAATCTAACTTTCATATACATCACATGACACACACTGACCAGGAAACCAGTTTTTCTTTTTATACAAAACCACTGAAAAACAATCATTAGCAGCATGTATTGAACTTAACTGTGAGAGAAAGGCAATCTCTGGTACAACGCAGCCTACTAACAAAGTGATTTTATCTGATTAAAATTTTCAGGATTAAAATTTTCAGCAAATACCAATATTAGCTCATATGTTTCACTCATGCTTGGGCCTTTATGATGTTTTACTTTGGACTCTATGAGTGCTTGAGTATCAGTACCATCCTGCTATAATCTGCTACACGCTGAGAAACCCCAGTGATGACATGAGCCACGAACTGGCAGCGATACCCTCTGACAGCAGACAAAGCGCCCTCCATAACCCTTACCAAAACACCCCCGCCCTGTGCTCCTGATGGATTAGCCCATGTCTATAGGGTCACACTAGGATGGGCCAGCTCAAAGGAGAGGAGGGGGTTATGAGGAGAGAGGGGTGTCTGCCCTATCTCACCTCTCCTGGCCTTTGGCGTGGACTGTGATAGGATTGGGCATATCTAAGCCAGAGGGAGGATAATGAATGAGGGTGTATTATTTGCGAGTGTGTGAGACAGTGCCAGGAACATGTGTTATGAATCTATCAGACTGGGCGCCCGGGCCGTCATCGGGTGGACAGGGGTCCAATTCCAAATGCACTGGACTGCTAGGATGACTGGCATGAATGACAGCTACCTGACCCTCCCCACACACATTTCCTTCCACCCTGACACACACACACACACACTCACCAACGAGCTTCCCCAGTGCTCGACACTTTAGACTGATTGAGCTAGCAACTGCAACAGCTGGCTGAGGATTAAGGCGTTGCCAGATTCAGTGTGTATATATTTCCATGTGTGTAAGTGTACGTGTGTTGTTGCAAAGGGACTGGCTGGTCCCTCTGGCACCTGTCGCCTAAACCCAATCCCTGCCCTCCTAAGCTGGGTGGATGAGCAGAGCCCATCCTCCTATGGGACCCTGTACTCCTGCCCCAACGTGCTGATGAGGTCAGCTGGGTAGCAGGGGCAAGCTGGGGGCAAACAGGGGTGAGAATGAGGGTGTGTGTCAAACTGGGGGGTTGTGGTTCCAAACAGATGTGGGGATATACTTCTTGTTCAAAACACAGCACAGTGAAAACAAGCTTAAAACAAGCTAACGAGAGTTAAATTACAACAAACATGTAAATGATACATGAGTGACCTCAGTGCCACCACTGCTAGCACCCACTTGGGAGAACATTATGGGGTCAAAACAGCTTATGTGGATCAGTGTGCTATTAATGGGACTTATAACACATGAGGGCGAAAGGGTCTGACAATTTTACGCCTTCATCTGCAAAACAGCGTGAACCCATATACTGAAATATTGCCAAGAGAACACACATGCTGACCCTTTCAAAGCTAATTCTGACGAGTGAAAATAGCACTGAGCTCTCAGCACCCTACCTACAACTTGTCTGATGACTCTATTTCCGCATACAGCAGGTCTTCATCTGTTTGTGCTGTTTGCTGAAGAAAACCTTAATACTTTGTTGTCATAAGTTTAGACTGTACCATAATATTTTTCCAGGAATTTTAATTTTAAAAAGCTGAGGTATTTCATACTCAAGAACAACAAATTTGTTGGTACTTCTTAACTGACACTGATGAGCGTATCGTTTTGGTTTGTTTGTAGTCTTATGGCGCTTTGACAGTCGAGAAGAAAGAGCATCAAAGTGCATGTGAAAAACAGACTGCTGATTTGTGAGCGCTACAGATACAGACCAAAAAGCAAAGTCAGCTTTAGTGAGCCCTTAAAGTGTTTGGGTAGCTCAACTTCATAAATAAACAAAAAACAAGAACAAAAACGGACAAAATAATAAAGTCCACAAAATAAAGCCACCAAATGGAACAGAAATCTGAGCGTCCAGGCTGACAAACCGGTTCAAATCAGTTCAATTTAATTCATATAGTACCAAATCACAACAACAGCTGCCACAAAGCAATTCATACTGTAGGATAAAGACAATCAGATGGGAAGAAACCTCCAGCAGAACCACACTCAGTTAGGGTCAGTCGATTGGGGGGATTTGAACGTGTGAATTCAACCACATTTTTCATTTGATTTATTATGATAGTATAAATTCACAGCATCTCGAGACAGCTTTGCTGCAAAAATAAATCATGGAGAAGCACAACTCCTATATGATATGTGTTAGAGAAACAGATTCTGACTGCTTTACAGGAGTGTTTTTTTTCTTTTTAAACAAAACAATATTTTATTATTGTTTAATCACCCTGGTAAAAACACCTGGTTAGAAAGATTCATTGTAAGTAATAATACTTTTAAGATTCAATTCAATTTTATTTATATAGCGCCAAATCACAACACAGTTGCCTCAAGATGCAAAGAGTTGAATTTCAGAGATAAGAGAAAACAACAGAAATATTTTATAGTCAAGACTTTTAAACCGTAATTAATGCAGTTATTTTGTCTCAAAAACACCAGCTATGACATTACTGAGTAGGCTGTTTTTAAGCAAGACAGGGTTTTCTATCAGACATTATATAAGTAGTTCTAAATCTACCCTACAACTACACTTCTATTACTTAGGCTTAACTATGTGTTGTATGGTAACCACAAGTGCTTAGATCACAGAACTTTTTTGAACTGTGTTAAAAGTGATTTCCTTCTCTTGCCTTACACTGCAACAGAAGGAAAATGCTTATTACGTGATCATGGTTTTAAGATTTATACGTTTTCTAGTATCATAGCTCGCCATGCTTCTTCACATCCTGTTGGTGGTTTTGCTGAGTAGTATATAAAGCCTGACATGACATGTTTATTACAGGCTATGTGTCTGTAGCTGATGCAAGTTGTCATGGCCGTGATGTGTACAGTCCATTAAGTGAATGACAAAAATCACATACTATCAGTTGCACCAATTTTAGGACAAGTTTATGAAAATGTAATGCCAGAGTTCGGCACATGCCTTCTGCTGTTCATCTGAAAACTGCCTTTACTTTTTAACTTTATAAATAAGCATTTTTATGAATTCAATCATGAACAAGGTGAAGATGAATCAAAGAAGAAATCACACTGGAAATGCTCTCACAAATTTTACACAGGTTATTATGTCATTTCTGAAAACGTGCTGTCGAGTGGTTATTTTCTTCCACTTACATTGAGCAACTTTGAAAAATACACCTGTAGAGAGTACATTTACATCCAGTATTATTCTTCGCCACGTGTTTTGACACAGTAACTTAAATGTAAATGGACTGGCATTTATATAGTGCTTTTCTACATGTAGTGATCAATACACTTTTTTTAGTTACTTTTTTAAGATTATAGATACTGTGCTAAATTTTTACTAATAAATATGTATTTCAAAATTGCACTAAAATTATTTTAATACCCAGATTGAGCTAAGTTACTTTTTTCACCACTAAAACCTATGATTAGTCTTTTGTGTGGAACTGAGGTACAACTTTATAAGACAATACGTGTAAAAGCTGTTGGCTCACTGCTGTATAAGAGAGTTTCAGACTCTCTTATACAGCAGAGAGTGTGCAGCTCTACTATATAAGTAGAGAGTTTTAGGATTTTTTTAATCCAAAAAAACAAAACAAAAAAAAAGAATTTGGATTATTGCAGATTACAAAACAAGATTACATGAAATCTATTTTTAACCAGGTACTGTTTGAGCTTTTGTGTCCTGCATGTGCAACCCAGTGATTTTTAGTCATTTTTAGTCTTCTTGTGCTGTCTCACTATTGGCTGGTTTAATCAACTGTTTCTGAATAGGTGTGTGTGTGTGTGCCTGTTTGTGTGTGAAAAGTCGGGTCTTTTCTGGCCCTCAGCAGCTTGGTGTGATAGAAAGCAGATCCAGGCTCTGCTTCTTTTCAACCAGCGCTCTCAATAACCTCAAACCAGAAACACACCCACACACACACACACACACACACACACACACACACTTACTTGCAGGTAAGCAAGATGAAGCAAAGCAACACAAACACATGGACTCAAGTACTACACCATGGACACACTGCTGCTACTTAGTTCAATAGCACATAGTGACAACCCATGGTCTTACTGACACACGTACACACACTAGTGTCTCCAGCCCTGTCAGGCTCTTTGACCATGGTGAGATTGCATTACACCTCAGAGGAGGAAACTTGTAACACAACGTCTGGCTGTGGTATCCAGAGGAATGGTCATTAAGTGAAAAAGGATAACTGAGGAAAGATAAAACATTCCCACATCTGACACAGACATACGCACACTCACACGTAGAGAGTTTTATAAGATCAGCGCTAGGTGAAGCTGTAAAAGAAAAACAGGGGCTTCTTCAAAGGAGGGTTTGCTCTGAACACACTGGTACAATAATATCAGAGCATGGCTATAAATGTCACAAGTTCAATTTTCAGAGTGACTGTAATATTAGCTGCAGTGATTCGCAGACAGGGAGGGGAATCTCTGTAAAATGTCAGAGTGAGTCCATGAATCAACAATCAGACTTGGGTAGAATGCTTCTGCCCAGTGTCTTCAAGCCAGACTCCACAGGTGAAAATGGAGGTTTAAGTAAATAAATTTGTCACTTTCAGGAAAACTGCTTCTTTTTTAATAGTGATAACGGTTTGTCTTACCGTACTTAAGTCAATGCATTTTCCAATTATTTTGAACCTTTTGTAAAACAAAATGTATTTTTTTGCTTTAGTGAATAAAAACCTCACTTTCAAAAAAACCTAAACACCAACAAACAAAATACTGGTTCAGTAAATTGCATATTACAAAAGTCAAAGCCTCTTCAGAAAGGAAATACTCTGAGAATGTAACTCAGAGTATGTAAAGAATCACCACGTGTGTGCACATTTTTGCTGAATAAACTTGTAAATAATCGCAGATAATCACAAATGACAAAAATGACACCAATAATTACTAAAACTTTTTCCTTATATATTTATCTATTTCTGTGTCTTTTCGATCTCAAAGGTAGATAAATAAATAAACAGAATTTCACTAAAAGGTTTTAAAAAAGCAAAGCTAATAATTTTTCTTTGGTAGGATGAAAAGATTTTTTTTTTTAAACCCACCGACTTGGGGCATCACCCAATAAACATCTGTAGACGTAATGGTTTCACCAGAAAGAGCAGCCAGAGAGAATGTGATGAATTTTCCTTATCAGGACTTCAAAGTCCAACATTTTCCATCATTTGAGGAAGAGTGTGAGAGAAAAGCAGAGAGGGTTTCTGGCAAAGTGTTGCTGTGATGCCTCCACTTGATATGAACACACACGTCTGACTCATTCTGCTGGCCCTGAGAGTTCACCACTTGAAGGAAATGATTTACTTGTCCAAATCCTCCCTCTTGTTTGATCCCAGGGAGCTGCAGCAGAGGTGGGGGAGAAGCTAGTTTACCAAAGTGTGTTTTTGCCATCCTCTCTCTCTCTCTTCTTCTTTCCTAGCTCTTCTGCTTAGGTCGGCCATTTTGTAATTTACTGCAGTCATAAGGCCCATCGTCGGCTACGAACAGTACGGGATTATATGAAGCCCTGTCTGGCGGCATATTTCACGAAGAAGATCAAACACAGAGCAAAGTAATTTCTTTTTTAAAGGCAATAAGTTATAGAGTTCCTTTTCACAGCCTTGAAGGGGATGACTTTGCAAGATCTTCAACTGAAATATTCATTGCACTTCATAGTAATTCAGAACGAAAAAAAAGTCCCACTAGCTCTGGATATTATTCACAAACTAGAGCCAAGTTCTTTATATGCAAAGTGCACAAAATATTCCAGACTTAATACTTCTCAGGAAAAAAGAGCAGACGTTTCCACCTCATCTGTCAAAAAGTCAGTCTTTACTCCAATCAGGAGATCTGAAGTTTACTAAATCTGCACAGGGGAGGGGTGGGCCACAGTGCAGTTAGAAAAAGAAGGACAGACAGAAGCAGATTAGTTGCAGCAGTGATCTTTCATCATACAAATGGTACAACTCCTGTGACACAGTTTGTATTGAAGCAAAGTAGTCAAATAGGGGAGGAACAAAAGCAACAAAAGTAGCAATATGGCAATGTCATGTTGTATTGTAGCATATGGTGTATCAATAAACTGTTGCCAGTTTATCTATATTTTTATTGGGTGGATTCCACTTGCCCTGTGACACACCAAAATCATGAATATTTGACGCCTTGTGCTTGCACTTTAAATCAATCCAATACTGTAAACTAAATGCCAGATAACTAACTTGTGGTGAAAAATCAGGGATAATTATATACAGCTTTAGACAGCAGCAGAAAGAAAATCAGAGACTGAACTGACTTATTATTAAACTGAATTGCAGTGTAGCTATTATTGCGCACTCCGTGCATCAGGACACATTCATTATTGTGGGCAACATAGCATGAGTCACTTTTTGATTCCTGATTTAATGCTAAAGTGGCCATCAGAGCAAGCAAGGCAAGCAATGCTTGCCCAGATTAAAATTGTTGTTGACATGTGTCACTAAGAACTTTGTCACAGGTTGCAAACATGTATTAGTTGCATATATTTGCAGTACAAAAATCCCTTCTCATTATTGGTTCATTTTAAGGCATGAAAAGATAGGACACAACTTGAAAAGCTATTAAACACACATCGTTAGCAGAAATATACAGAACGGTCAAAACATTAACACATTCGCTTGGCAAGCAAAAGGTTGCTGTTTGGATTCCAGCCGGAGACACTAATCCCCTTTGGGGTTGTGTCAGAAACGGCGTCCAGCGTAAAACTCTGCCAAATCAAACATGCTGAGTTACCCATTGTCATGACCCCTCCTGGCAAGGGAGGAGCTAACTACTATCCCATAATAGTTCGTATAAAACTCTGGGATATAGCAGACTAAGTAAACAGCCAGTTCTTGATATCAATTTGTTGATGCAGGAAAACACGCATTTGTACAGACCTGAGAAGAATTAGATTGATCAGCATCTCTCTACAGGAACCCAAATCCTAAGCTGGGGACCTCTGCGCTATGTGAAATGTCAAGGCATCACCAATTTTATTATGATTCATTCCTGAGCCACTCTAAAACAACCAAGACCATATGCACAACAGAACTCCATAGTACAGCTGTCACAGTATTCCAATCTGGACCAATGTGGACAGATCTACTTTGCCATCCATGAAAGTCTGAGTCCATCTGGCACGAACACCCATGCATTGACGTGCACACACGCACACACACTCATGCACACACACCTGGGGGCAGCCAACATTTGCAGTCATGAAAAACAAATAAAGATGGAAATACAGGCCAACACACACAGAATCAAAGCACCCAGTTGTGCACCTACACACACAAACAGCACCAAACACGTGTGATGAGAAACTCCAGTAGCAGTTTGGCTCTGCTGGTGTCAGCACTGAGCAAACAGAGGCCAGTTGTTGACACGCCAGATATATGGGTGTTATTCTTCCTCTGTGTACATGTGTGTGTATGTGTATCACTGTTGGGACTCCCCTTGGCTAAACCAAGACTCCTACACCTTCTCTTCCTCAGAATCCCATCACTCTCTCTCTCTGTGGATGGATTGATGAGCAGTCCCACTTCCCTCATCCTCCCTGAGTTTCTCACGGAACAGAGGGAGAAGAGGAAGATTGAAGAAAGCTGAGCTGATCGCCCATCATTCATTCCTCTTCACCTTGGGAGTGTGAAAAAAAAACCCCAAACTACTGGCAGTGACAAATGGAGCAATAAAGCTATATGCACAACACTGCTCACGTTGTGGGAACGTGCACAAATGACATCACCCGCACAGAGATTTAAATACTGTACCTGCTGACTTACAACCATGATTTGCACACTCTGTTTAACCAAAGCTGCCACTAGAAACTGTCTATTTTCACCACATTTTTTGACACATTTAATAAGTAAATATTACTAACAGCAGGAGCTTAGCGATCACAGAGGACACTGAGGTCATGTCTGCTGAGGGGTGGAGGTGAGGTATTTCAAAGGCATAATGGAACAATTTAACACCCCCACCCAAAATTTGATTTAATCTATTTTATAGTAAAAGTTTGAAAAAACAAAAAAATTGAAAATAAATACACCTGAACATAATATATATGTAGAATATGAAAGCTAAGAAACAAACCTGACACTTACTGGCTTGTTTTGTAATGTGCTTAGTTGCTAACTGTTTACTTTGTGTTTTGTATAGTTTCTTGAAAACACTGCAAAATTCACATTCACACAATGCTCTGCAGCAACAATGGAGACATAAACAAATGCAGGCAAACTGCATCTGGTCTGTGTTTTCTTTGTAACTTTTAGAACTTGATATGGTGAATTTCTCTCTGAAATGTGACGTTGTGGCAGGTAATAACACAGTAAGAGATCATCTAAAACATAAGCCAGTGAGTCACGGAGAGAAAGGCTTTAAGTGTTATTTGATAATAGTGGTGCTTGGCAGGTCAGGCATGTACGATGGTTTTATTGTCTGACACTTTAATTTACACTCGTGTAGCAACGGGTCACCATTAAAGGCACAATTAAAGGGCAACCTCATGACCTCTCCATTTCAGGGGGATTTCGTGGAGACCTCACTGTCAGTTTCATTTGGAAATGTCATAAAATGAAAGAACACTGACCTTTTAGGATCCATTGGAAGTTATCACCAGGACAACATGGAAAAGGTAAAGAGAAAACATGATGGTTAGGAGACAAAAAGAAAAAAAATAGAAACATAAATAAAAATATCATCACTACGTAGGAGACACACATCCATATATACGCACACAAGCACAGGTTATTTCACAAATCACAGGCTAATTGGTTTTTCACTCCAGGTGGTGACAGTTTACTCTGTGGGGAGTCACAGCAGCCAGTGTGTGTGTTTGTGTCATGTGTCAAAGACCTTCTTAACACCTCATCATGACCTTTGACCTCATGGGGCTTGTCACACAATGAATAACACTAACACTGGATTGTAAGACCACACAGAGACACACCTAAGCACAGGGTTAAAGTATCAAAAGTATTTAACAGCAGTATATTGATTTTACAGCTTGTTGCCACCACTTGTAGCAACTTTACAAGTCGCTGGAACTTGCAACTGTTTGTAGTTGTGACTTGAAGTCAGCTGTCACTCACTGAATTTACCCATTAATGAATGTGACCCTACTGTGATGGAGTGGCAACCTGTCAAGGATGCTTCTCACTCACTGTCAGCTGGGATAGACTCCAGCACCCCTGCGAGTCTGAGTTGAATAATCGTTTAAAAACTTGGATGGATGCATACTACCCAAATTATTATATAATACAAATGTTACAATAGAGGTGTTGATTCAATAATATGGCCAATGGTTACAATATATGAAAGGCATTCTCAGAACACTGAAACAAATTTGAAGAGGGTCAGAAGCTCTGGGGCGTACTGACATGTTGACAACAATTACATTTTCATTTTTTTTATTTATTTATTTTTTTTAGAATGCTCAGGTAATTTAAGGAGTTGGTAATAGCATCAGTTCTGCAGCCATATTCAATAATCTGCAGTCATTCTATGTGGGGGAAAAAAAATCAGACCTTCCAAGAGTAAAGGGATGAATAATAACAGAAAGAACATTCTGAGACTATAAAGAGACAGATTAGCTAAAATATCTCTTGATTTTTTTGTTGTTGTAAATTTATAACTATAATCTCAAACAAAAATTAACAAGAAAATTCAGTCATTTGAGTATTTTCTTGAAATATATTTAAACATATTCTAGTATTCCTTATCTCATTTTCATCTGAAATTATCTTTCATTGATTCTGATTTACTAACATACATGCTATATTTGTAACATCCTAACATACATGGCGGTAAGAACCAAACAGGTCAGTGCACACTTTATGAATCCAATTGTAATTTTGCATATGCACTTGTTTTTTGTTCAAGGTAGGAACATTTCCACGCTCATAACAGTAAATGAAGGTCATTATGCTTTTGAAGAACCTCTGACCGAACTTAATAAATTGATAATATTTGAAATCCAAAGTCAGCCACAACTATGAAGAGACACCAGTCCATCACGCTAAAGGTGGGATAAAGCAATATTTTAATTAAATTTAATTAGTTAAAACTTACTATACTACAATAATACAATAATACTCCAATTTTAGTGTGTAATTCAGAGGTGTCGGTTAAGTTAGCTTGTAAAGGTATGATAGCAAAAAAAAAAAACAGCTCCCAACTTTGCCAGTCTGATGAGAACAAAACATGCTTTCCACTGGGTGAGAGCTTCCCTCAGGAGCAGCAAGACCACCTAGCACTGAGAGCCTGGTGACAAGGGCTTTGATTATTATGCCTGCACTCCCTGCCAGGGCTAAATTTAAGTGTTCCCATAAAGTCCAGAAGAAATAAGACTTGGGAATGGCCTGGCCTGTGTTTGTGTGAGAGAGGGGAGAACTCTAACTAAGTGTGTGTGTGTGTGTGTGTTTAGGGTCTCTTCTGGTCAGCCTTGTCGCACAGTCCACGGGATAATAATAGGATGTGCTACGACTAACTGAGACTAAAGCCGGACTTCCCACGTCTCCCACTTGCTGGTGGCACTTGTGCTATTCTCTAACACTCGTCGAACCCACCCCCGCTCATGCAATGAGTGTGCTCAACTCTCTTGCTTCATCTCTCGCATTCGGCACCTCCCTTGAGCAAAAAGAAAACTGTAAGAAAGAGCAGGACACTTCAAGCAACCCCACATCTCCCAAGGAAATGTGGATTTCTTGTTTATCTTTGATTAAAAATAACTTTGGGAAGAGGCCGATCAATACTTTCCCTGCGAAAAGAGAAACAAGGGGGACAAGGAGGCTGTGGAGGAGGAGGAGCAGCAAGCGGAAAGGAAGGGAAAAAAGCGTGAGAAATTTGACGACATTTAGAAAAGTGTGTCTGTGTGTGTGTGACGGGTCACACACAGTCATTCCCATGGCCTCATACAGTAGCCCTGACGTTGCTACCAACTGCTCTGATGTTTTAATACTGACAATATAGCTGCCTTACACACATAACAGGCCAGTAAAAGCCTTGGAGGAGATGCTAGAAGCCTTGTATGCTATATAAAGGCCTTAAGAGGATGGGAGCACGGCTAGGTCATTCCTGCTTGTGCTTTCCTTGGCTCCTTTCAAAGGATCTGCTTATGGTTTCTGTCAGAGATGCACGTTCATTTTTCACCCCATTAACAACTATCATTACCAGCCCAACTGTAGGCTATAATTGGGCCAGCTATGGAAAAGAGTTGTCAAAACACAATTAAATTCCAAACTATGGTGAGAGAGAACAGAGAGAAAGTGCTGGATGGCCATAACATCATATTGCAGGCTTTCCTTGCCCAAAAATAGGAAAGAAAAACATGAAAACCATTATTTTACATCGGAAGGTTTTTGGAGGGGGATTATATAGATGGGTGATCTGAGCTGCCCAAACGATAGGGCTACTGAAAACATAACAAATAATCACTCTTGGTGTCAGGGATGAAGAATGGACACATTAAAAGCCCTGCCCGAAGATCAAAAGCCAAGATCTTGAGACAGACTTGATTTAGAAAAACTTCAAATACAGTCATGACCGCTAAGTGGCTACAAGACAAATTATTATAGCAGAATAAAGAAGTTCATGATAAATAAACTATGTACTCATTGTGTCAGGAGGTAGCATGAGCTGCTTGTAAAGAGCTCCATCAAGGCTTTCATGGAGGCTCTGAGACTGGAAAAAGAGTAGTTTAACATACTCAACTTGTACAGCTTCAATTTCTTAGGCGGAGTTAAGGTTTTGGTAATAACTTCGTAGCATTGTGCTAATCTATATAAACCTTAAAGGTCTTGTATAACACCTTAGGATAGCACAGTCTCACTCCCAACACACTGAGCAGCCTATTTTTTTTTTGAAAAATTGAAAGAAGTAGCTTTCTTGGTCAAAGCTGATCAAACAGCAACATAAAGTAAAAAGTCAAAAATGAAAAGCAGTCCCAAAACAGCAAATCCGGACAAGACTTAATCTGAAGTCTTGTGATAATGCCATCCACCACCCTTTCTGGTTTCTCTACAAAGATTTTCGTAGCTTTTTTATACTACTAGGTTTGTATAGTCATCCATACTTATCAATGCTCCACTCACCATCAAGGTTAACCTCAGATACGGCGAACTCTGTGATGTGAAAGTTTGGAATTTTAGCCAAATGACGAACATTTCAAGAAACACTCTATTCTGCAATCACTACAAGCTGTAGTGACAATGTTAGATTTTAACCCAGTGAGGCTTAAACCATAATGAGAAGTAACCTTATGTTTTTGAGAAAAACAAAAAGGACTCGTTGGAAAAATTTGAATTTAACAGCTAGAATTTCTCAAAAGTAAAAAATGGCAATCGTAGCAAAGTGTTAGATCTCAGAACTATCTAGATGTCAGAGGGTATTAAATGGTATTGAAGGTTTTCTATTAGCATGACTGTAATAATGCGAATATACTCATGGTTGTGAAATATACCACACAACAAAACTGTGTCTAATTAATAGATTTAGCTAAACTCTGCAAAATAGTCTCAAGAAAATCATTTTCACCCAGGGTTGCCACTAATGTCATGAATTACTATTGGCTGATATGAGGAATGGATTATTTAAAATCTGGCCCACATGTTCTTGCCAAAAGCCTTAGCCAGAATGTAAAGTTAAATTCTAAAAGGTTTCTGCATAAAATCATACTGGCTACAACATTACAAACCACAGGAGTGCTTTGCTCTATGTTTGCTTACCCTCAATACAGTAACAGATAAATATCATCACTATTATTATGTTCATTCAGTAATGTGCTTTGTGACGTGATGCTTAGTGGGTTTTTTCTTTTTTTTCCTGGCATTTAGTCCTTTAACCTGCCTCAGTGAGTGCCATGTTTTGCAAAGTCACTGTCAGCAGCTTGTTTCCTTTAATCACAGCTGAAATAAGGACATATAAATATACCATAGCCAGTCACACTAACATGGGGAACGTCTGTGAATGTGGCTTCACCTCTAGTCAAAATATAACATGTCTTGTAGGAGCATTCAGCATGCTCTGTGGGCTGTTGTGAGTGGAGTGTCTGTGCCAAGTTTCTTCTCCTCTGCCTATTAAAAATCTCTACTGTATAAACATCTCCCAGAAGGTGCTCACTGTTTTGGGACACTTAACAATTACTACTGATTTTCTTATCACAAACTAAAATATAGCTGTGCTGCATTGTAACATGATATCAAGTACAACTTTACAAAGAGTGGTAACACCACAGTCATCTACAATAGGAAAGCATACTGGAAGGAAATTGTTTGTCTACCAAGATATCTGCTGCTAGACCAGTGTCTATTAAACCATACAGTAGTGGTGTGTGTGTTGGCTGACATAAAGCAGAGAAGGCTGGGTAGTGGAAGGGAGTTGCAGGCCTCTCTGCCTCTGTAATCTGGCCTGATTTATAGAGACTAGCCCTGCTCTCCCCTTCCACCTCCGCACTGACACACTGGGCCTCCTCCACTGGAGACAGCCTGGTGTCCACACACACACACACACACACACACACACACACACACAAAAGTCATGTGCATAGAAGCAGGCAGGACCGTCTCAGTTGCACAGTAGTGCATGCAACCAAACCACATGTGCCCGCTGCTTAACTAAATGAACACCAGATACAGAAATGAAAGGCATCTAAATGTCTGCATGATGTCAGAATAGAAAAGATCCACATAAAGAATTAAACTATTTTGATGCTATGTAAGAAACAATTTTATGAACCCCTTCTGAATTTTTTTTATATCATCAAAACAAAAACATTCTTGTAAGGAAACATTCTTGTAAAAAACATAATGTCATTATGATCACTGGCGTCTTGTCAACACAAGCAAAGCTAGCAGTGCTTGTCCAGTGAAATCTAAAAACTGACATCAAGTAAAACTTACCAAAGTAAATTGATTTGTCTCCTTTCATCTCAGACAGCAAGTGAGACATCACTTGGTTGAATGAATGTACAGAGCTCAACCCACTGTTTTGCTAATACAGTATACCACCTTAATTTTTCATCATTATTTTAATCCCTCTATAGATATTGACAGTTAATGCTCAAACCTTTTATTTGAGCAGTGATTTTTTTGTATAAATATACTTAACATTCTTTTCAACATCAAGTTGTATGTCCGTGTTTCTGGGATGATTACATCCCAGTGATTTTATAGAATACATTACTGTAGAATAAACAGAGTATAAAGTGTTTAAAATGAGCTCAGCCTTAAACATCCACAGCAGGAATACTGATCCATATAACAATGACGGGAAACATTTTGCTGCAGAATAAGTGAATGCACAATTTACCAGTATACAATTTTATGTGTCATTGTCTAAGAGTAAATAGTCAGATAGCTATAGAAGCGATAGTATTTTACAATCTTTCAGCCAGGAGGGTGTGCAAAAATGTAAAGATATCCAAGAACAGTGCAGCAAGAGGCTCAATGCAGCCCTGACGTTGAATGCTATGTTTCAATGTGGTCCAATTTTTTGTGTTAAAGAGTAGAAGAAGATTGTCTCTGCTTGCCGTTCTGAAGTCACTAAAAACCACTAATTACCATGAATCTGTTTAAATGGATATAAGATTAACCAATCAAAAAACAGGATATGTACAAAGCAGCAACCACTGGGGCTGAAAAATGACGAGCCTGGAAGTGGCAAAAACAGCAATTCTTCTAATGACCACTTGAGTCAATCCCTACAGACTCCAATATTAAAATACAGAAATAGCAGGAGAAAGCATGTTTACAGCCTAATACTGCTAATAGTTTAAATCCTTCATAACATTTATATGGTCTGTAAACTTTTTTAGAACATTCTCTGAGGTTTAAAGTTGGGGTGTGGCTGCTTTCAATCACAGATGTGCAGACATGAGGTGTTGTAGCTGCTAGCCCTCTGCTGGCCTCACCTCTGCTAAATGGAGTCACTGAACTGAGCTAAATACAACAACACCAACTTGGTGCCAGCCAAAATGCTAACATCAAGGCTTCAAAAAGCACTGGGCAATATCACAATGGCTATGTCCATGTTTTCATATATAGTTTATGGGAATCCCCTCAGCCTAAATTGGTCACAGCAGATGACTGCCCCTTCCTGGGCCTAGTTCTGCTGGAGGTTTCTTCCTGTTAAAAGGGAGTTTTTCTTTCCCACTGTCACCAAGTGCTTGCTCATAGGAGCTTGTTTTGACTGTTGTGTTTTCTCTGTATTATTGTAGGGTCTTTATGCGCCTTGAGGCGACTGTTTATTGTGATATGATGCTATATAAATAAAAATGAACTGAAATGAATGTTTACTGTAAGGCAACATAAACAGGTGGCTAATTAAAGGCTGCAACATTGGTCTGCAGTACAAAAAAGTCAAATGTCAATATCTTACTTTATTACCACCTTACTACTTGGAAAATATTTCCTCCACAGGCGCTACACTTTGGCTCTAGGCATAAATTATGAGATATCTTCTCATGTATAGGGTCTTTACCTTACAATATAAAGTACCTTGAGGCAACTACTGTTGTGAACTGGTGCTAAATAAATAAACTGAAATACTGGGATCTGAAAATAAGGTTTGATGAATGTAAAAATATAACATTGCAAAAATACATGTATGCTTCTAAAAATCTATAGTAAGCCCATATAACCAAAAACTTACACAAACAATGCAGTGAGCATGCTAAAATCTCAACAACATGCTGTAAGCAGCTGCATTAAAAAAGCAGACTGGTTGATCTAACATCCTATAATAGCAAAAGACATAAAAATGTAAGTAAATATATTTGTTTAAGAAAACAGCTATGTGGTTGTCTCTGAATGTTTGTCTATGTGCCCCAAATGCTTTTACAATACATTATTGTCAAGTACTCACTCTAGGTATTTGGTTTTGTAACTAGACAGTCAGTCACCTGTGTTAGCAGCATTTGCTGTGTCTTTAAATGTATACGAGTTCTGTCACAACCACAAGCTGAAATCTCTGCAGCACAGAAAACAAATTGAAGTCACGCATTAAGAGATAAAGGAGATACACAACAGAGACACAAAATTCACACACATTAGGCTAGCAGACTACAACATCTTTATGTGTGTGTGTGTCTATATGTGTGTATACCATGAATCACAGTGTATGGACAGGTGTTTACAATGAAGCTGGGCTATCTGTCTCCATTATACCACCTCAGTTCAGCCTCCCAAGGCCATTATCTACTCAGAACTGCTTAAACACACATGCTAAAAGGCAGGAAGCCCCACAAACTAAAGGCAAGACCCTTTACCTGTATCCATGCCATGAGCATATAATGGGCCTTTCTGGGGTCTGGAGGCTCTTGACCCAGCACCCAAACAGAAAAGGCCACTTCTCTGTTACTTTGCGGACTGTCTTTCTTTGATCTGCAATTAACTCAAAACACATTCACATACAGCTGTTTATCATGTATAGTTCAAACTAATATTATCTGTTGTTATAGTGGCTAATGTTTTGATGAAAGCCAAAGTCTGACCCAATGTCATTTTAACATCCTCCTTCAGTGGTCAGATGCTCTGATGAAGCACAGTGAGCTTGCTCCTTATCAGTCTGTGCAAACAATGTTCCACTGGAATCCAGTTAATCCTGTGTGACACATGCTCTGAGTAAGATCAGATAGTAAGGATGTGTGCATATGTTACATTTGTAACCAAGTACACACACATTTAGTTTGTTTACATATTAGTCATGAAGTATTAGTCACAGAACCCATTTCAGACACGTTGGGTTTCTTCCCGAACACAGCAGAGCAAAACCCATGTTTAAATACTTTAACACTTTCAGACACTCTAATTGTGATTGCTAAGTGACTCCTAGAATTAATTCTCTATAAAGTCATTCAGTTCCAATTATCTCCTCCAGCTGTGCCATACTCTTCAGCACATAATGGCTTCTGACAGCCTAGAAAGCGAGGGTGTGAACTTGCTGCTTTCAATCATAGCCCTTAGTCTAAAATTCTACAGTCCTGACACCAAAACAAGACATTTCTGGGCAGTGTTTTTACAATGATGACAAACTTGCATAATTGTAAAGCATAAAAGAAGACTTTTGCATGTGGAGATTGTCAACAGAATGACTACTACCCCATGCAAAAGTCTGGCACCTGTATTACAAGAAACTACTTTCACACATACTCATATATATATGACCAGTGAAAAAGTGCTGAATTATATCTTAGTACTGAAATTTGGGATGTTGAAAATTGAGTTTAAGCAATAAAAACAAATTTTAAAGAAAGACAAGGGGTTCCTGCTAATATGGCCATTTCAGAAACATGCTGTTTTCTCTTGGCTAAATAGGCACATTAAGTTCAACCAAGAGTGCAGAAAATGTGCTTTCTCCTCATGTGAAAACATTTAATCAGGGTGGAAAGATGAAAGTAAGAGAACACTTCAGGCTATTGTTGCTCATTTTCTGGTGTTTCATTTTTCACATCTTCAGTAAAATAACCCTGTGTGTGACTGAGAAATCCAGCCAACAAAGACTACAGAAGACATCATTTCTTCTAGGATGCACTCCTGATTGTTCAAAGCAATGCAGTACTAGTTTGGACTGTAGTACTATATCATAGCAACTCATAAAACTGCAGTATATGAAAGGCCCTTCTCAAAGTTTCTTTTTTATTTTATTCATCCATATAAGATTCTATTATAAACATTTATTAAAAGAACAGTTTGAAAACACACCAGATCTCGGGGGGGGAATATATGCACACACATATATATATATATATATATATATATACACACACACACACACACACACACACACACACACACACACACACACATATATATAGGAATAAAAGGAAGACATATTGTTTGAAGAAAATTTAAATTACCAACGTACAGCGGGCTGAATTCAAACACATGCTGAAAATCAAAGTGAAAAAATTATGCAGCAGGCTAGTCCAATTTGCCAAAATTTGATTGATAGGTTGTACGGCCCCCATGTGCTTGTATGCATGCCTGACAATGTCATGGCATGCTCCTGATAAGATGACGGTTGCTGTCCTGGGGGATCTCCTCACACATATGGACCAGGGCATCACTGAGCTCCTCGACTGCCAACATCTGTTGGTGTCGGAACACAATAGAGGTGTTCTATTGGATTTAGGTCAGGTGAGTGTGGGGGCCAGTCACTGGTGCCTTCATCTACCAGGAACTACTTACCTACTCTTGCCATATGAGGCTGGCATTGTGGTGCACCATGTGGAACCCAGCACCTACTGCATCAGTGTGGGGTCTGAAAATGGGTCCAACGATTTCATCCCGATGCCTAATGGCAGTCAGGGTGCTGTTGCCTAGGCTGTAGAGGTCTGTGTGTCCCTGCATGGATATGCCTCTTCAGATCATCACTGACCCACTACCAAACACGTCATGGTGAATGATGTTACAGACAGCATAATGTTCTCTGTGGCTTCTCCAGATCCTTTCATGTCTGTCACATGTGCTCAGGGTGAACCTGCTCTCATCTGTGAAAAGCACAGAGCAGCAGTAGTGGACCTGCTAATTCTGGTATTCTGTGAGAAATGTCAATAAGGCTCCATGGTGCCAGAGTGTGAGCACAGGGTCCTTTAGAGGACATTGGGCTCTCAGGCTTCTGACTGTCTGGCCAAAGACCAGTGCTAGATGTAATTTTGTAGGACTCTGGCAGTGGTCATTCTGTTAATCCTTGCAAAAAGAAGCAGATACTGGTCCTGCTGATGGGTTAAGGACCTTCTACAGCCCTGTCCAGCTCTCCTGGAGTAACAGCCTGTCTCCCGTTGTAAGGAAACAGAGATAGTGGAAAATTGCTGTGTGTCTTTATTACATGTTCAGTTAAGTCAAAATTATTTATTTTCATGACAATGAAAGTTATTCTAACCATGGTGAAGGTTAGCATGGAGTCTAACTACACAGACTAATGTCTTTCAGTGTCACTGAAAACAGGCTCACATGCTGTCATTGTACTCTGACTTGACTCAGGTACAAAATGGTTTTCAGCACCTGTGGAACTAAGTTCCCCATTTTGACTGAAGAATCCATTTGTTAAACTGATGAACCTGTTAAAAAACTGTCACTAAACAATTTAGCCAACTTAATATCTTAAGGTTATCTGTTTCTTGACTTTAATTAACCTGACTCAGCTAGTGTAACAAAACGAAAAATGGAGTAGTACTTATATAGCACTTATTGAGCACTCAAAGCACGGTAGCAACACAGTGGCGTGGTGGTTAGCTAGGTGGTCACAGCTAGAATGACATCTAGAAGGTCTGCCTTATATTCCACCTTGGCCCAGGCCTCTCTGTGTGGTGTTCGCATGTTCTCCCCGTGTCTGCCACAGTCCAAAGAGGTGTGAATGGTCATCGGTATATCTGTGTTGGCCCTGTGACAGGCTGGTGACCTGTACAGGGTGTACCCTGCCTCTCACCTTATGTCAGCTGGGAGAAGTGAAAGAGAATGGATGAGCACTCAAAGCACTTTTGGCTACAAGTCTCATTCACCCAATCACACATATTCGTACAGTGTTTTTATCTACACCAAAGCACTTTTATCTACCTTTCACATACACACTCACACCCACACTTGGACAGATGCATCGTTGGCCACAGCTGCCCCATCACACATTATTTTAAGGCAACCTACATGCTAACTGTTTTAACCTTCTGTTTTCAAGAGGAAATTCTTTGATACAAAAATGCTCACAAATCTATTATATATTACCAACAAATATTGACTATGAACAACCAAAAAATATACACATCAGCTTTCAAAAAGTCATATACTTTAAACACCTGCCTGTGTGGTAACTGTGTAGGAGCGTAAATATTGTGGTAACCCCCAGGCCAGTACTGTCTGGTCTGGTATATGAGGTGGTACCACCATTCTCCCACTGCCTTTTAATTACAAGTGAAGGTGGGGCAGAACCATTTTAATGAAAATGGTCCACATCAGTAAAAGCAGATTTGACAAGGTTCAACCACAGTTCAGACTCAAGGACAGTAAACACACAGATAATATGGTCCGTACCATTCACAAGTGCAAACAGCTCTAGATAAGATTAGATTCCCCGAGACTGTTGTGATCCCAGATGTGAAAAGTGGATGAGTGCATAAGAAACTGCCCTATTTGTATTAGAAAAACAAAATTTGTCTTAAAATAATGAAGACAGAAAAGTTAAACACTCTTTAGGTTTAAAGTAGAAAAAGCAGCACCAGTATAAACATAAGACGATAAGATCATTATAAATACGTACATATGTCTGATAAGCAAACATATCAATAATCTGAAACACGTGACTTTTATTTTTGTGTATGTGAATAAAGAATCTAAAGAAGATGCAGGTCTGATTAGGCAGGTTTCTGGTCTCTCTCTGTGTATCAGAAACTGAAATGAACTTTCAGTTATGGCATCTGTCTTTTCTAGTCTAACTGACCCCAAAAGTGTTCTTAACTGCAAGCCATATTAACCTTTTTTCACACAATTATTCATACAGCACTTTACTCTGTCCACCTAGGAGCTTTAGTTAACTTGCATTCATATTGTCTTTTGGATTGTGGGAAGAAGGCAAAGTTCTTGGAGGAAAGGCACAGGGAAAATGTGCATACTCCACATAGAAAGGTCCCAGCTGACCAGGAAGTTTGAAGTCAAAACATTCTTGCTTTCGAGGCAAATGTGCTAACCACTACTGCCCTGTGCACTACATGGAAGTTATATGGAAGTACGCATAAATGCTGAAGGCACCCTTTGATGATGAAATGCCACTCTGACCCCAGAACACCCTGATATACTTTAAGATGTGGAGAGTACAGCACTAGCATCATAGGACACTGACCTTTTTTTTTACAAATGCATTCATGCAGACAGTATGTACAATCTGTGTGATCACCGATAGGATGTACATGGACATCCACAAAGACCCTAACCGAACATATCAAACATGTGGAACTTCACTACTAAAGGCACATGGAAATTGGCCTTGTTCTGATCAAACACCGAAGGTGAGGACTCGAGGTAGAATAATGTCTTACATTAGTAAATTAGTCTTACATAGTTGTTCGTGCTTTCATTTAGGATAAAAATAAACAAAAATATGAAAAAAAAAAGGTTGTCCAGAATTTTTGTTGCCACACACCATGGACTGTGATTATGGCCTTGCCTACAGTGCACCAGTATTTCTCAAGAAGAGATGTGGGATGGAGAGTGACAGCCAGAGTTCAGCCACAACTAATTTTAACATCCATCTATCCCAGTCTGTCACTTCTATTGGCTCTCTGATGGAGGGAGGAAAGGAAGGGAACCTAATCGGTGGGAAGCTGCCCAAAACCCGTGACCTGAAGCAGGATGAGGGCTACAGTGCATGTGTCCCTGTGTGTGTGTGTGTGTGTGTGTGGGTGTGTGTGTGCGTGTTTGCAAATGTGTGTATGTGTGTGTCCAGAGGGTCAGGAGAGAAGGCAGTATCCTGGCAGGACATCGGGGACTCAGTTCCCAGCAGCACTCGCAACTCTCCTGCTCAGGCTCCATAAGTCTCTCCCTGCTGGGTCAATGCTGCCTTCCTCCGGGGGATTCTCACTTTTTCCCAAGGCTATGCCCAGCTAGCTCTGACTCTCTTTCTTTGCCAAATGACCCAGAGTTCGGCCACTTGCTTCCCTTATCTGTCCTTTCCCAGGGCTGTGGTACTCTATCCATGGCTCCCGTCTCTGTCTGTCACCCTCTTAGTTGTCTGATGTACAGTAGTCACATCATCTAAAACATTCGTCCAATTATGGCCTGTCTTACTGGAATTAGCAACACTGTATAGTGATGCATGAGAGATAGTTTGTGACACAAATTAGCACAGACATGGATACACACTATAGTACTTCAAAGCAAATCTTAAGGTAACGCTTTTTTATACATCAGGATCCAAACTGCAACAGTGCGGGTCTTCATTTTGTGCTGCACTGTATAAAATGGGTTGAAATAAAAGAAGGATAAGGTCTATTCGGTTGTGCTTGTTAATATGTTCGTTTACTAAGGTCTGCGCAGCTAAAACATTATGTGCCAAATGACCTGTGAAATGTGTCAGATATGTCTCTGGAGCTTGAAAAAAGGGTGACTGTACTATTTTATTTTATTTTTTTTTGTGCGTGTGTGTGGAGAGACCCAGATATTTAAACCCCAGTGGGTGTAGTTCCCTGGAGGTGGTTATGACCCTCTATTGTTCATGTGCATAATCACATGTGCCAAGGTGTGAAAAGAGGTGTGGGTCATTACAATCAGTGGTTTCAGATGAAACCAATTTGGGACTTCTCTCTATTGTTTCATGTGACCTATTGAGGTCACTGGAACAAAGGTGTGAATGGGGGTTGAGACGTCTGGGAAGGGAGCTCAGGACAGCACTGTAAGCGGGGGAAAGTTGGTGACGTAATCCACCTCCTCTGTTCAATGATGGTTGTTCACAGTGGACATAGATGGCTTCTTTTACTCCTCTTTCAACCATCTTCTTCCCTGTCCAAAATGCGAACATTGGCATCCTCAAAGGAGTGCTCTTTCTCCTTCAGATGCAGATATACAGCTGAGTCTTGTCCTGTCGAGGTGGCTCTTCTGTGTTGTGCCATTTGTTTGTGAAGAGGCTGTTTGGTTTCTCCAATGTAGAGGTCCGAGCACTCTTTGCTGCACTGGACAGCATAAAGTATGTTGCTGATCTTGTGTGTGTGTGTGTGGGTGGGGGGTGTCCTTGGGATAAACCTTTTTTTTCCTAAAAGCTGAAACTTTCATCCGGATTTGTTCTGCTTCCGGTTGTGATAACAGATCCGGATGAAAGTTTCAGCTACCCTCTCCAGTGCAAGAATTCCTCCATCCAACCTCACCATTCAAGAAAAGAAGGCCTTCACAGCCCTGAGTAAGGATCAAAACATCACAATACTACCAGCCGACAAGGGGAGGTGCACCGTTGTTCTGAATTCAACAGATTACCACTCCAAAATTACTACACTCTTCAGTGACAACAATACTTATGAGGTCTTGGGACGAGACCCTACAAGTAACTGCAAGAAAAAAAGTCATCTGCTGCCTACAACAACTTGAAAAGGAAAAAGCCATTGACCGCCCCACTTATTACTGTCTGTACCCTGGAGAAACTACTCCATGCATTTATGGACTCCAGAAAACCCACAAGTAGTCCCACTCAGACCCATTAGCAGCAGTATAAACTCAGTCACCTACAACATTTCCAAACACCTCACCACCATCTCATCTCTCCTTGTTGGCAACACACCTATCACATTGAAAACTCCACAGATTTTACCAACGAGGTCCATAATCTTGTACTAAATCCAGATGAAACCATGGTGTCCTTTGATGTTGTTTCACTTTTCGCTGGCATACCCACAACTGAGGCAGTGGAGACCATCAGAAAATGACTACAGAAAGACAACTCCTTACACAACATAACCAGCTTTACCCAGATTTGTGCCCTTTTAGGTCTCTGCCTTACCACAACATATTTCAAATACAACGATGGATTCTACAGACAAGAGCATGGATGTGCCATGGGCTCCCCAGTGTCACCCATTATAGCCAACTTTTATATGGAGAAAGTGGAAAGTAAAGCTTTTGGTTCTTTCAAAGGGATGGCACCTAGCCACTGGTACAGATATGCGGATGACACCTGGGTCAAAATCAAAACCCAAGAAGTAGAAGCCTTCACTTGCCACATCAACTCAGTGGATAAATACATAAGTTTTACCAGGAAGGACACCAGGGATAACAGGTTACTGTTCCTGGACTGTGCGGTTCTTATTGAGGAAGATGGAAGCCTCAGCATTGACGTCTACCAGAAGCCCACACACAGACCAGTATCTCCCCTCTGACTCCCACCACCCACTGGAACACAAACTTGGGGTGATCAGGACCCTGCAGCACCGGGCAGAAGATTTCCCTCTAAGGCAGAAGGGAAACAAAAGGAACACACACACATAAAAAAAGCTCTTAAAACATGTGGTTATACCGACTGGGCTTTCCTCAAATCAGCCAAGATGCACAGGAAAGAACACAGACACAAACTAGGGAGAATAAGAATGACAAGTGGAACAACATTGTCATCCCTTATGTGGCAGGCTTGTCAGAGAAACTCAGAAGAATTTTCTCCAAGCATGACATCACTGTGTACTTCAAGCCAAGTCACACTCTAAGGGAAAAACTGGTTAATCACAAGGACAATCCCCCCCCCCAAACACAAGATCAGCAATGCCAATGTTCACATTTTGGACAGGGAAGAGAGATGGTTTGAAAGAGGAGTAAAAGAAGCCATCTATGTCCACTGTGAACAACCATCATTGAACAGAGGAGGTGGATTACGTCACCAACTTTCCCCCGCTTACAGTGCTGTCCTGAGCTCCCTTCCCAGACGTCTCAACCCCCATTCACACCTTTGTTCCAGTGACCTCAATAGGTCACATGAAACAATGGAGTGAAGTCCCAAATTGGTTTCATCTGAAACCACTGATTGTAATGACCCACGCCTCTTTTCACACCTTGGCACATGTGATTAAGCACATGAACAATAGTGGGTCATAACCACCTCCAGGGAACTACACCCACTGGGGTTTAAAAATCTGGGTCTCTCCACCATTTGGTTTCAGAACTGAAGAAGCCTTTTGGATGAGAGGTGAAACATCTTCAAGAAACAAAAAGAAGTCCAGTCGCCTTTTTTCAAGCTCCAGAGGCTACTTTGACCTGAATGACTGAGAACCTACACAGACATATGTCAGGTATGTGTGTAAGTCAGTGTAGTATATCTGAGACAATTTAAACAAGTTAGACAAGTTAAATGACTGCATTACAGACACACAGACAGATATGTTTTAAGTATTTAGAATAACAAACTGAACATAGAAAGTGTTCAGTACTGGCTACTATGAGATGGGAATACAGTTGTGTCTAGTTGCAGTTGTATATACGTTTCAACTGTACATTTAGAAACATAAATAGCTGCAGTGTTTCATTATTATAAGATAATATATACAATGTCCGGGGGATTCTCACTTCATTGCAGTAATGCATATTACACACAGTTGCTTTAAAAAAAAAATCAGAAACTGCTGGTATGACACACACACAACATGTTAACTAGTGCTGCTGCCCAATGTACTGCAGATATACTGACCGCCAAGTGCAGAAAGCCCTGTTAGAGAGCCCAATAAAGTCTGCAAAAAATGGCACAATGAATCACAGTGACTTGGTTTGTCAACCAAGTACTTTTTACTGCACGCCACATTCATCCATTCATACAGCGCTTTATTCTATGCTTTTAATGCTTTCTAACAATCAGCAGGACACTTACACTCCCATGAATGCACTGAAAGCAATTTGGGGTTCAGTATCTTGCCCAAAACTCTGTTTAGTAGAAGGCCGCCCCTACACTACATTAAGAATTATTTTGCTCAACCTTTCAGCCTCCAGCCTCAGCCTCCACTGTCCTTGAAACACAGTTGTTCAACTTTATTGACACTCTGGTACAAGAAACTTAAAGCCAGATTTGCCAATGGTCTGTGGCCTGTTTCTGTGTAAAAAGTTACTGTTGGGATTTAGTAAAGAGGCATAGTATCCAAAATTTTGGGAGGGCAGGTATATAAAGGAATTACACAATGATTTACTAGGGTTTGCAACACACTACAAATTGCTCTAAATTTAGGACTGAAAAAAAAGAAGCACGTTTTATGTTGTAACTGTAACACTTGCTGCCAGGAGCATTAATTTGAATGTGAGAAGGGGACATTATCAAAACAAGTATGTAATCAGTCCAGGTTCAGGCTCAAAGCTGTGAGTATGGTGCTAATGGTGTGTCCTGAGTCCTCACCTTAAATGTTTACATTCAAGCCATTTGCAGTCAGAGAAAGTCCCCTGTAATAGTAGTAGTTTAATAGAACAGAGCTGAACTGATCTTTACGTGGAGTGTCCGACGAAAGTGTAGAATCCCAATACAAGACGCACAGGAGGATGCATCTTAGATTGGGTATTACAGGAAGCCAAGTTCATTTTTACAGTGAGCTGATGAGTTTGCAGTCTTACATTACTCACCTCCTCATTGGTCCTGATCATTTTGACCTGATAATATGTATAACTCTTAGTAAAATGGTTGGAATTATTAAATGCTTGTGTCTCTGTTTATAACTGAGAGTATTGCTTGTAGATCACCCACAGAACTTTCCACTCCTATTGGTGCAATTTTGCAATTATAGCCCCAAGTTAATTTGCCCTGCTAAATAAATCTGGCCCTTGAGCAAAAATTATACTCAGTTGCAAGCTACAAGGTGAGAAGTAAATTTTCAGGTCTGTCTGAAGTCGACCTGTAAGATGTAGGCATAGTTAACAAATTGTAATGTAATGTCTTACACAGATGGATTTTTGCACAGAACCTCACTCTTACTGTCTGATAACAAAATTTACATCACTCGGACCCAAGCCAACCCTTGCACGCAAGTGGACTTGGAAATTATAACACCCAGTTAGATTAATCTGCCTGTGGTGTATGGAACAGATAAGGGTTAATAACTGACAAGTTGTATGTTCCAAGTTTTATGAATAGAGAAGCTATTCATTTTTTTTCAGTTGCATTGATTAAACAAGTAACTTTAACCAGCTTAGCTGAGGCTGAGCTGATGCTGTCCTTACCTACATTTTAATAATGACAAATTCATTTAGAAAGACAGACACCTAAACCTTTGCTCATGCTAGCTTGACGAAGGACAATTACACAGCAGCAGGACAGGATGACAAGGGAAAAGGAGGAGGCATGTAGCTGAGAGGTGGCTAGGCTATCTGAACAGTGGCACAGTGCTAAGATGGTTAAGTTCCCATACTAGCTTGTGTTTACCCTGAGCTATTTCTGCACACTCACACATACACACTGTTTGCCCTATCGTACCCCCTCCTTCTAATTTCTCATCCCTCCCCACCCATCTACTTCCCCTCCTCCTCTTTCATCCCCCTTTTCTTCCCCCTCTAGAGTCCGGGAGGGTTATGTGAACGGCCAGGGAAGAGGGCTGAGAAAAAGACAAGAGGAGTGTGAAAGAGGAGAGAGATGTTGTGGGGTCATCACTGAGTCATCATATTCCCTGGTAAGGCTGGCTGCATGGTGCATGTGTGTGTATGTGTTCATCTGCTTTCCTGAAAGCGTGTGTGCATATCTGAGTGGGTGGTGAAGTTTCCACATTCCAGTGAACAAGTGTATTTAAGTGTGTGTTTCGGGGCGCATGAATGTGTTTGTGTATTTCTGTGTGTTTTTAGATGCCTTAATGGTACATCATGTGTACTTTTCTATTATTATAACCATATTACAAACAAAAAGCCTCTTGATTTCCTCCTTCAAATTGTCAGCTAAGGCTTTTGTTTCATCAACTTTTCTCCACCGTTGCACCTCATAAACATATTCATATTCAAATAATTTAAATTTTCTGTGTGAATTATTTTTACTAACTTTTTTCAAAGAAGCACAGGGTTGTTATGCTGCACACAACACATCATTGCTTGTTCCATGGATAGAGTAGCTTTGATAGTGGGGTTTATGTTGTGTAATCCACCTGTTGTTAGCTTTAACCTATTAGTGTTTAAATCGACAGGGGCTCGACTGGCAACCCTCCGGCTGCAAGGCGAGCGCCTACCCACTGCGCCACTGCCACCCATGCCCACTGGCACTCATGATTTAACCCCCAGTTATACTGGGGTTAAGTCTTTCTTTTCCAAAGCACACCCAAACAGTTTACAGCACACATGGACATCACACCACAACTAAACTTCTTACCAAAGCACGATCAGGAATCCTAACATCCATCAGCACCTCCGCAGGAAAAGGAAAAAAACTTAACAGAGATCGAGAGTAGGACTCCACAGTGTAAATTAGGCTTATTAAATGGAGTGTTTCATTTTCACTTTAACTTAGAACCTGCCCACTTTCTGTAGCTAATAAAGTATCTCACCAATGAACTTGAGTGATATTTTATAGTCTCTTGTCACAACATTGCTGCCAGCCCCTACTTTGTTTCCTCATGTGTACACCCCTCAGCAATTCAGTTCCATGGTTCTTCCATTTATATTATTAATAAAAATGGTGCTTTTCAGTTCAGTTGAGAGGGGTTTTTTTTATTAGAAGGGTGTGGCTTACACAGATGAGTCAAAACATTATGACAAGTGGGAAAATATATATATTTTATTGCTTACATATAAGGTTACGATGCATATGACAGAAAAAATGGGCAGGAGTAGGAAAGTTGGGCCACTCTGACAAAAACCAAGTCACTGAAGTGAAGTTACTACAGAACAACAAGGTTTTTGATATGGTCTCAGGAAACAGTGTTGATAACCTGCTCTGAGACAGGGCTAGCTATGACTGTGGTATATTTAAAGTTTATCACCTCAAAGAGGGTGTTTCCTACAAAATATGTAAATGCAAATTTGTTTTATATGAACTTAATTCTAAGAGATAAACTTGGCTTAAATGGAGTGGCCCTGCTGTTCAAAACATCCCCTCTTTTACAGCCTTCCAAAGACACTCTGCTTGCTATCGTCCCCATCACATCCCTATCCTTTCTTTTTAAAATCTCTTCCTGAGCCCTCTTTTCCTTTCATCTCTTCGCCTTCTCCTCCTCTCAACAAGCCCAAATATCTGTGTGGCCTGGCTTTGCCTCTCAACAGTAACTCAACCCATAAACAAGCTGCCTTACATGCTGTAATCACAAACCCCAAGCTGCCAGACATTAAAAGGGCCATGTTTCATTCTGATACAAAAAACAGAGAAAGAGGAGCAGGAAAAAAAGAGAGAAGGCTCCAATGTTTGAGCCTCCTCTTAACGGATGCGGTGCCTAATATCAGTTTGCTAAAGTGCAACTGGGAGGAGAGACAGATAGCGATGGTGGAAGAGCATATCTTTGAGGAGTTCCACATTGCCTTGTGCTGATCAAAGTGCTTTGCAGCCTTTGTGGCTAATTGTGGGGATTATCTGTAAGTGCTTGGAAAAGACCAGCCTTGTTTTATGAGGTCGATGTCTCTCTCTCTCACACACGCACAGTTTCTGAAAACGCTACTGCGTCCGGTACAGTGGTTGGACAATGATAGAAAAAAGGAGTGTGGAGCAGACTGAAGAGTGAAATACTGGTTTAAAAATGGGAAGTGATCCAGGAGACATGAAAAATCAGACACGAGACGTACACACACACACACACACACAGAGGCAGACATATCCTGTCGTGTCGATCTAGTTTCAAGGACAGTGGTGGGACTGGAAGGTTTGGAGTGCCAAACGACTTGTCAATGTCAGTTGTAAAGCTGCCTCCCCTAAAGCCACTTCCCCCTGCTCACAAATGCATACACACACACACACACACGCGCTCAAACCTGTGGTCAGCTGAGCGGATCCTGAGTGAGGTCAGGAGTAGTTTGGAAACACACGAACATAGCTCACAAAGAGACTTTCTTTCTAGGGTTTATGAGTCTTCTCTATAGTTTTCTCTGACCACAAACACACAGACACAGACACAGACACACACACACATTCTCACATAGGCAGATGCACACATACAAAGAAAAAAACCCTCACACAAAGCTGATATAACGGATATGGTTTTGTGAGGGGAGAAGTGTGTATGGTCAGCATCAGGTCCAAGCAATTATCCAAGTGTCCAAACCTCTTTCAGGCAGCCATGGTGGAGCCAGACAGAGCTCTCTCTCTCTCTCTCTCACACACACACACACACACACACACACACACACACACACACACACACACACACACACACACACACACACACACACACACACACGCACACACACACACGCACACAGACACCAGCACAACTCTCAGCCCCAACCTAGGGATTTACCCAAGATAATTCCACTTCTGTTCACCATGAGAGGTTTTACAAGGTTAGGTCCAAAATCTCTGAGCCACTGTTAACTGCAAGCAGACTACCAGCTGGCCCTTGGACTCCAGTCTGAAAGCTCAAGTGCTTGATTCTGGTCCACTGAATGGCCTTTTGGGCTCAGAGCCCTGACAACCTTTCCAATAAGATGAGCAGAGAAGACAACAGAAAAGCAGCTAATCTTGTCTTTATGCGGCCTTTGTTCGTAAGTGGGGAGCACTTGTAGAGGCAGTGAGCAGGTAAGCAGTGTGTCAAAGGTTAAGCTGGGAGATTCAGACTTGCACACACAAGTTAATTAAAGTTTGTCTAAGGGGGTGAGAGTGTCTCTTGAGGAGGCTGCTAGAGTCTGAGTGCTTGCCTGAGAAAGGAATGCGGTCAACTTCAAAGTTGGCCGACTGCTGCTGAGTTGTTTTCAGAAAGTGCCCAGACAGAAAAGAGTGGGCAGAAATCAGAACTGTTAATGAATAATTTTCTGTGACTAAAGTATGAAAGAACAGGTGGAAGACTGTGGCCCCAAAGTAGTTAAGAAAGGAATAAATGGATACAGTTTTTATTTATGTTTATATATTTATTTTATTTATACACAGCAAATTACTGTGTGTATATATTATATATACTCTATATACAGTATCAGTCAAAAGTTTGAACACACTCATGGTGAGTGTGTTCAGACTTTTGACTGGTACTGTATACATTATATTGCCAAAAGCATTCACTCACCCATTCAAATCACTGGGAGTCCAAGCACTTCCATGGCCACAGATGTATAAAACCAAGCACCTAGGCATACAGTGTCACTCTCAGGAGCTCAGTGAATTCCAGCTCTGACACTGTGACAGGATGCCACCTCTGCAACAACTCCAGCTGTGAAATTTCCTTACTACTAAATATTCCACAGGCAATTGTTAGTGGTATAACAAAGTGAAAGTGACTGGGAATAACAGCAACTCAGCCACGAAGTGAGGGCCATGTAAAATGACAGAGCAGGGTCAGCAGTTGCTGAGGCGCATAGTGCACAGAGGTTGCCAACTTTCTGCAGAGTCAATAGCTACAGATTTCCAAATGTCATATGGCCTTCAGATTAGCTCAAGAACAGTGTGTAGAGAGCTGCATAGAATAGCCGAGCAACTGCATCCAAGCCTTACATCACCAAGAGCAATGCAAAGCGTTGAATGCAGTAGTTTAAAGCACACAACCACCGGACTCTAGAGCAGTGGAGACGTGTACTCTGGAGTGACAAATCATGCTTCTCCATCTGCCAATCCAATGAATGACTCTTGGTTTGGAGGTTGCCATAAGAACAGTACTTGACTGCATTGTGCCAGGTGTAAAGTTTGGTGGAGGGGGATTATGTCACGGGGTCGCTTTTCAGGAGTTGGGCTCAGCCCCTTAATTTCAGTGAAAGGAACTCTTAATGCTTCAGCATACCAAGACATTTTGAACAATTTCATGATCCCAACTCTGTGGGAACAGTTTGGGAATGGCCCCTTCCTGTTCCAACATGACTCCGCACCAGTGCACAAAGCAGGTCCATAAAGACATGGATGAGCCAGTTTGGTGTGGAAGAACCTGACTGGCCTGCACCGACCTCAACCCAATAAAACACCTTTGGGATGAATTAGGCACTTTCTGAAGCCATACCGGTACGGATGTCACTCAGATTAACAAGCTCCGAGTCAAATGTTGAGGAACCAGGACATGCTGATGATAAGTGGACTACTGGAACAACGATACGGATGAAAAAGTGTTGAAGACTCCAGACAATGCATCACAGTGCTTTCTCTTTCTTGTTTTTTTTTTTTTTTTACTGTTATTTTGTTACTGTATAATTCCACAACTTTTATATATTTAAGCAATTGTTTCAAAGTGGTCTCCCTTGGGGGATTATTAAATATCATCTGATTACTGATTCCATCCATTCTGATTGGCGGCATGGTGGTGTGGTGGTTAGCACTGGTCCTCGATTTGAATCCACTAGCTGGCTGGAGCCTTCCTGTGTGGAGTTTGTGTATTTTCCCTGTGTCATCTCACCATCCAAACACATGCACGTCAGGTTAATTGGTGATTCTAAATTAGTCATAGGTGTGAATGTGAGCATGAGTGGTTGTCTGTCTCCCTGTGTTAGCCCTGTGACAGACTGGAAGTGTGTCCAGGGTATACCCCATCTATGCCCTATAACAGCTGCAACCCTGAATTGGAAAAGCAGGAAGAAAATGGATAGACGGGTGGATGTATGGTTATATGGTTGTATGGATGGATGTGAGATTCCTGTGCTTCTGTTCTGTCAAGACTGAAAAAAGGCTTTTCAATTTCTGTCCAAACATTCTGACCACAACAGATTCACAGTAACAGACTATCTTTTGATTTAAAAACAAACATGACAGTGACAGTGATGAGAAAAGGTAGGGCATGAAAGAATTTCCTTCACATAATGTCAGGCAGAATCATTATTAATGAGCTTGTGTTCCACGTATAATTGATACTTTAAATATAATAAAAACAAGTGTAAAAAAATCTGCAGTTAACATATTTGTAAACAATAAAACTTGGGGTTGCCATAATATAAGAAGCAAACTTCTTACAGCAACCAACCAAGAATGTTTTAATACTTGATAATAACAACATCAATAATAATAATAATAATCAATTACGTGTGCATTAAACAGTTAAAATAACTTTTTGAACTATAGAATTTTCACCTGCTCACGTACATCTAATGGTATTTTCAGCCTTCAGCATCAACATTGGATTTCAGTCAGAAACTAGGTTGGGTCATTTGAAAAGGAATGGTGAAAAAAACTGTAACAAAAGAGTGAATGAAGAAACAGACAGCAGACGTGTAGAAGAGGAAGAGAATAACCTCGAGAGAGATATAAAAAGAGAGTAGTCTGGAGAAAGGGATGGAGAGGAAGGAAAAGGAAAAGGAGGAGAGAAGATGAGCAGACAGTGTCCTTTATGTATTGGTTGAGTGTCTCCCAGGGCTTTTGTAATGCTTTACACAGACCCACTTTCCAAGGTCGCCACACGGCTGCCTACTCCAGCTGTTTTCATATTCAGTTTCAGCCTCATTTCTCTGCCTCCTGTGTGATTTTTTTTTCTTTTTATCTGTGACTGTAGGGCAGATTATTTCCAAGGGCAACAGATTACCCACAGAAATAGACAACAAAAAGGACAAAATAAATGAGAGGCTGCCAAGATTTTAATCCTGATTGTAATGGGTGAGGTAGGCATACACTGATGCAACTATACATTAAATGTACAGCCTCTATGAGCTATCATCTCAAAACTGAACAAAATGCTCTTGCCATACACGACATTCTCTGATCTCTTTTACAATCTGCCATTGCACTTAGGGTGAAAGTTGTCTCCAAAGAAACAAATGGTGGGAATCCAAAGCTAAACTAGAGATCTGACCAGCTTGCCAGCTACCCTAGAGCATATGATCTCTGCAGGGCTAATGAAGAATGGTGTTAGCTTAGCAGGAGGTGCTAACAACAGGAAAGCCCACAGGAAAACATACTGGCCACACAGAAACAGCCCACTGCCACATTCACAGTGTCTGCATGATCTCAGCATGCAACACGTTTCCATATTCTTTACACACTTTCTGCTAATACAAGCAACAAAGCTGCCAAGACACAATGCTTCCCTTTGCACTGCTAATGAGGCCTGTGTAAGCCAAAACTCCACAATAGGTGAGCTGGTGTTTTTTTACATCACCTAAGCTTCTCCAGTGACTTCAACTATTAAAATGCTTAACATCTGCATGATAACAGGAACTATGTCCTTACTAGTCCTTTTTCCTTTGAAACATTCTACTTTAATTCAATCAAAACACAAGCACTGGCTATAGACAGCGAACAGTCTCACATTGTGTTGTTATTGCTATCTAATTCTCAATACTCATCACTTTTGCATCACATTTTATGTCCTGTGCCACCATTACATCCCAGTGCAACAGGAAATGTAACTCTTAGTCTAAATTCTGAGTATGGGCAAGCACAATGACATGTCCCAGTGATGCATATAGTCAGTGTGTACACTGACTCTTTTCTTCTTCCAGCTGCTCCCTTTAGGGGTCACCACAGTGATCATCTGCTTCCATCTCATCCTGTATTTAGCATTCTCCTCTGTCACACCAACCCTCTGCATGTCCTCCTTCACTACATCCACTCTTCCTCCTGCCTGGCAGCTCCATATTCAGCATCCTTTGCCCAGTGTATCTACTATCTGTACACGTCCAACCACATCAACCTTGCCTCTTTAACTTTTTCTGGTCACTTCTGGTCACCTCCAGCTCGACCTCCTGTCTTTTTTGTTAGTGCGATCATCTCCAAAACATACATCATAGCGGGTCTCACTACCACTTTGTAAATGGTCCCTTTCACTTTAGCTGTTATCCTTCTGTCACAAATCACCCCTGATACTCTTCTCCACCCACTCCACCCTGCTTGGACTCTCTTCTTCACCTCTCTTACACTGTCCATTGTTTTGGATGGTTGACATCAGGTATTTAAACTCATTCAGCTTCAGTGTTACACCTGTCTCCCTCTCATTCATACACATATTCTGTCTTGCTTCTATTGACTTTCATTCCTCTTCACTGTAGTGCATACCTTCAACTTTCCAGATTCTCTTCCACCTGCTCCCTACTCTCACTACAGATCACAATGTCATCTGTAAATATTATAGTCCACAGAGATTCCCGTCTGACCTCATCTGGGATCCTGTCCATCACCACTGCAAACAAGAAGGAGCTCGGAGCTTATCTCTGATGCAATCCCACCCCACCCTGAACCCACACCTACTGCACACTTTACCACCGTCTCGCTGTGCTCATGCATGTCCTACCCCAGCCTCACACACTTCTCTGTCACTTCTGACTTCCCCATGCAGTATCATAATTCCTGTCTTGGCACCCTATTATATGCTTTCTCTAGATCCAAACTCTCAACACTCTCAAAGCAAACATCACATCTGCAGTGCTCTTTCTGGGCATGAAGCCATACTGCTGCTCGGTGATCATCACCTCTTTTCTCAACCTAGCTTCTACAGTTCTTTCCCATATCTTTATTTTATGGCTCATTAGCCTTATCTCTCTGTAGTTCTTAGAGCTCTGCACATCCACCCTTGTTCCAGAAAATTGGAACCAGTACACTCTCTTCCTCAAGTATTCTCTCACTCTTCAAGAATATGTTAAACAATCTGGTTAAATTGGCCCTCTCTCGTAAACATTCTCATACATTCTACAGGTATGTCATCACTTCCTCCTTACTAATTGATTCACTAACTCTCCATCTTCTCAGCACATTCCCTTCACTTCCCCTCCCATCTCAGCACCACCCTTAATCATGCTAACCTGCTGCACATCCTTTCCAGCTTGAGTTGTCTGCCTAGCCAGTTTTCTTTCTCCTTCCTTAGTGTTCAGTCTCACTTACAACTCACTTATAAGCTTCTTCCTTTGCTTTTGGCACCTCTCTCTTTGCTGAATGCCTATACTCCAAGAAGTCCGGTCCACTTTCTTCATCTCTGTGACTATCCCATTTTTTTTCTTTGCCAACCTCTTCCTTTGAATACTTCCCTGGACTTCCTCATTCCACCACCAAGTCTCCTTGTTTTCTTTCCTCTGTTCAGAGGATACACCAAACACCTTCTTGGTAGTTTCCCTCAACATTTGAGCTGCAATTTCCCAGTCATTTGGTAACTCTTCCCTACTACCCAGAGCCTGTCTCAACTCCTCCCTGAACTATGTGCAACATTCTTCCTTCTTTGACTTCCATCACTTAAGCCTTGCCTCTGCTGTAACTTGCTTCCTCTTCCTCCTCAAAGTCATTCAACAGAATACTTTACGATGCTGCCCAGCTACAGTGCTGTGAAAAAAGTATTTACCCCTTTCCTGACTGAAAGGTAAGACCTCATGGACAGACACACAGATGGACGGACAGTATGACAAGGATATCCTTCTGCTTTATGTTGCACAGCAGGATAAAAAACAAAAAACACCCTGGATTCTCCTATCTCTTTCAGATTGCCCCTTCTGCTTAAGATGTAACCTGTGTGCACCCTCCTCCACTCTGACACCTCATCCTTTTCTTGAAATATGTGTTCACCACACCACTCTCTCCCCTCTGGAACACTGTGTGTTCCAGAGGGGAGAGAGTGGTGATTCATCCAACATACTCCAGAATTCTCTTTCTCCTCTAATTCACATCCAACCTGTGGGACATACACACTTTAATTTCCAGCGTCAAACTCATGAACCTATCTGACACCGTCTTTACCTCCACAACACTATTCACATACTCTTCCTTCAAGATTACTCCTACTCCATTTAACTTCCTACCTACGCCAGTGCTCCTGTTCTTGCTTCCCTCCCAGCTGGTCTCCTCTCTCCATCATATCAGCCAACTCTCTCCCTTTACCAGTCATAGTCCCTACATTTTCCTCACACTCCTGCCTTTTCTTCTCTCTTCCAGACTCCTAACACACCTTCCCCCTTTCCTCTTCCACCAGCACCCTTTTGGCAAAGGGCACTAGAGGTGGTTGCTGTTAACCTGCGACCCAACCAGTCTGATATTGAAATTTCATTCTTTTGCATTTTTGATCTGGCAAAGATTTTAAAGATTGCGCTTCCTGATGCAACCTTCTATATTTATCCAGGCTTGGGACCAGCACTAGGAGTACACTGGCTTGTGGCCCCCTGTGGCTGGATTCTGTGTACACAATCCTTCTGGTAATACATTCTGGCCAGCAGAGATTTTTGTCCAGACCCTTGGATGGGAAGAGGTACAAATCTATGTCAAGATTAAGGGTGTGGAGGTTATTATGGTGGAGGCTTGAGTTCATGTCCCATTACAGTCCTACAATTAATGTTGTTTTGAAGTGTAACCACAATATTTCCATATGCTTCTTAATTATCAAAGCAAACCAGGGCACTTTCATTTCTGTATTTATGAAGCCTGAAATGCTTTATACTATATGTGTGTGTGTGTGCGCGTGTGCGTGTGTGTGTGTGTGTGTGTGTGTGTGTGACAGGAGATTTTGTTCACTTGTTCAAAGCTTATTGTCACATGTTGCATCTGGCAAGGTATCTATAGCATGTAAGTTTTCCAACTTGTTTCACAATGTTCACAAAAGCTAAAAATATTCATAATATGCATAATCCATTTACTACCACTGCATATCTCCTGCTTTAATTAAAAACACAACAGAAAAATGAGTCTGAACTCAGTATTAGATTGACACTTATAGGTCTGTCAAAAAAAGGTAGTTCATTGCTTAGTGGGGAAAAAAGTCCTCTTGCTAGTTCTGTCCAATGCCGTTGGGAGATGAACACCTATAGATTTGTTTTCGCTGTCAGAATGTCACGTACATGTGGCATGGATAACACAGAAATGACCCCACTGTGACCCCTCCTACCATCTGCTTCGGCTGGGCTGCGCCAGCCACTCAGCTCATCTGCCTATGTGGTTACCGACAGATTCCACATGCCAAAACAAGACAGATGCCCCTAATACACCAACTCCAGCCTCAGCCCACCCCCACCTCTCAACAGCATTTCAGTGCCTCTCTTCATCATCCAGATACCCTAACCTCCTTTATCTTTCTCCTCTTCCACTGATGCTACGCTAGGAGCTAACCTCTGTCTGTGAGTATGCAGTTATGTAAATATCAGTGTGCCACACAGAGGTGGATTTCACATGCACATATGTAAAGATTTGCTGGATGGTACACTGGGTCTGAAAAACCCAAACTACATCCATAACAGAATTAAATACTGAAAGACCATCACAGGAGAGAGACTTAAACTCATAACCACACGCGCATGCGGCCAAAAATGCACACAAAGACACAGACACAGGAGGCCGTGGTCCATCCTCTGACCGGTCGGTGACCTGACAGCCCAGCAGCTGCTAGCTGTTTGATGTTTCACTCTGAGGATCACATTTCATTTCCAGACTCTTCAACCAATTGAAGAAAGACAGAGGGACAGAGGGAGGCTCTTCTTCCTTCTTTTTACCATTTACCACCATGCTACCATGGACACTCTCACAACACATGCATATTCACCAAAGGGAAAAAGTATTTTATTTAGGATTTCAAATAAGAATGTTTTTTCACACACGCAGGCTCACACATATCTAGAAATTTGCACTTTAATACTGTCTGCCAGTGACTGAGAGGATGCTTCACTGCCAAAATACATTCACACATCAACAAAGTCAGCTGACAATGGCACACAGAGTGAGTGTGTGTCCTTGCATTTTTGTGTGTTTGTAAGCAGCAGATGGAGACAAGCTGGACATTAGAGCCTCTGGCCTGATGACATGAAGTCATCACATGACAGCAGTGTGGAGCACCGCCTTCAGAGACGTGCACACAAAAACACACATGCTTCTTAACTCACTATATCTACACATACATGAGTGGATGTACTATTTAAAGTACTGAAATGAGTATGGTAATATATATGTCCCATCTTAGTGCATTTAGATAGCTTAACTTGAGTTGAGTTTACTACTTTTTCTTTAATTTAATTAACACAGTAACAACATAAAAGGCTACTACTTAATAATAATAATAATTATTATTATTATTATTATTATTACTACTACTACTATTATTATAAGTTATATAATTCACTATACTGAACACTAAGTCAGCCTTGATTGTGCTTATAATGACATTATTATTATAAAGCAGTTTAATTAAACATTTATTTTGAAAAGATGACCCTTCCTTTATCCAGTAGTGGTCATTAAACTAAACACAGACTTGAAGCCTGCTGTGATGGGATTATACCACCTAAGCAAGCTGCGAGAGGCTGTGACTGTGTTTTATACTGCAGCAAAACCAAAGTAAACCAGTGAATGCCCACTGGCTTCAAATGCATTCCCACAAGGTACAACTGCACAACATGCATTTGAAAATAGCCAGCATAAGAAAGTCAGTTTAATTTGTTCTAAAGGAGCTGACTATCCAATGCTTGCATTTGAATGAGTGACCTAATACATTTTTAAAACTAAAAATATTACTTTAACTACAAACAGTCACTCAGTCCTCAAAACTTTTACACCTAAATTATGTTTGCTGGTGTCACCAAAGGTTACATGTGCCCCACTTTGGTGCTGTTGGGTTTGTTGTGCACCTTTCAAGTTTTGTATCCTGGTGTGCACAACACACAAGTGTATGACTCTGATCTTTACTGTCAATTTCACTGATAAACCCAGAATATATAGAGTGATGCTGCAGCGGCTTGAAAAGGCAATATTTGCTAGAGAACACTTTCAGAAAAACCCCATGCTTGCTTTGCTTCCTGTTTCAACTACTCTTATGCAGGTTTTTTGAGAGTGGTGACAACATTTGGTCAGGAGAAGACTGCAGCGGGTCTGGTGCACCTCAAGCGCCAGCGTATTTGGTGATGGGCTTGTGGTGGCATCACAGCAAATGCACACAACAACCATAAACTATGCTTGAGAGTCCCTTTGCTAAACAATCAGTCTGAAAATCAGCTCCGCTACTTTATAGCACAAAACAGGAAAAAGGTGCTTCTCTTAGAGACCTTTGGCAGTTTATGAAGATACAATAAGCAAACATGGAACAATGGAAAAACAATTTCCAATATGCGTATTGTCAAACCTTTAAATAAGCAAAGGTCCTCTTGAGAACAGCTGGCGAAAGAGGTTTATAGGCAATTATTAACCGCTAGCACTAATAAAAAAGCACTGGCCCAAAGCCTGAAAATGTTTTTGCATTGGGGTAACGATAAAAATTTCACAATGTAAAATGTTTAAAAGGAAAAAAAAAACATTAATTCACAATGTGATATCCCACCTTTTATAACATCAGACCGAAAGGCAAAGAAGAATTGTGGATTCACTTATGTCCTTCTGCTGTTCAAAATGGATCTGGCCTCTTAGTGTGTGGCCACTCAAGAGTGAAGAGAGACTGCCCCGGGCTAAAGGGCAGCTTTAGTCAGTTCACTCAGAATGAAAACTCACATACACGCTTATACACACATGTGAAGAGGGTCCCAAATAAGGATCTTTACCAGGAATTCAAGAAGGAGTCTTCGACGCCATGTGTGGCTGCTTATCCTCAAATAGACACATACACATACGCACATGTAGACAAAATGTACTTGAGACGCAGTCACAAAATATGCACACACTCTTACTCACATTCCTCAATCACATAACTTATCATGACCCCTTTTCTGCTAAAACAACTGGAACAGTTGGAAAGTTGGAAAATTAATCTTTGTTTGATGAGATGGGTCTGATAAGCTTATTCCCACCTTCAGCTAACACAGCATACAGTAAAGCTTTTTCCACTACAACGGTTCACTGGTATTGTGCCACATTGTGGAAGAAGGGAGTACTTTCATTAAGGAAACATTTCACTTAACATTCTAATCCAGTTGAAAAATGAAAGATAGATGGCTGTATAAAAGTGTACAAGAATGTTGTAAACTGACATTTTAAAACCTTCTGATTGCTCCAACATTTACATTTGTTGGGTACTGCTTGGTATAATTCAATACAGCACCTGTGTTTTGGCAGCCATTTACTTCAAAGTCATTTATTTAACTAAATTAATAAATAAATCACAGCATCAATCTTCACATGCTTATCTGTCCTAACACAGAAATGACCATCAAACAAGCAACCAAAACCTGGTGCACACTGACTATAAGTTTGTTCCTGGAACAATGTCCAGCCCTGTCAAGGGGACTGGTTCCAGAGCCCAAGCTATGCTCTCAGGTGAGCCCAACTATATCTAGCTGGTGCTTTTCAACCTCATGTACAAGCTCAGGCTCCTTTTCCACCAGAGGTGATGTTCCATGTCCCAATAGCTAGCCTCAACAGCCAGGGACTGGACTGCCAGGGCCTCTGCCCTTGAGCCCTACAGCGCCTCATCACACACATGTTGCCTACATGGATGCCAAGCTGCACCCAGCTGGGGCCGATTGGCTATGGCCCAGCCACCAGGTGCTTTCCCTTGAGCCCCTGAATTTGGTATCTCTCATTGGGATCATCTGAATCTGAACAATTAAAAAATAAATAAATTAAATCAAACACACACACACACACACACACACACACACACACACACACACACACACACACACACACACACACACGGACGCCATTCCTAGAATCTGCTGGAGCCATTTTCCCAGTTTGGAGGTCACTGCCCAGAGAGTTCCGATTACCACGGGGGCCACTGTTACCTTCACCTTTGACATCCTTTCTAGCTCTTCTCTGAGCCCTTGGTATTTTTCAAGCCAACTTTGACTGCTTAGCATGCAGTCTCAGGGTGTACACACATACACATACACATATTATATATATATATATATATATATATATATATATATATATATATATATATATATACATATATATATATATATATATATATATATATATATATGACCTGAAAGATAAGACCCTGGCTAAGCTGGAAACCTGGACCCTGGGGTTCAAAAGTTTACTATAAGATGCGAATGCAGCAACTGAAACGAACCAGTTGATGTATACCATGGCAACAGTGATCCCTGAGATGCTTGGCTATAAGATGAGCAGCTACAAGGAGCAGTACCCTCCATGGAAAAGACGACTAGAGGCTAAGATCAAGGCAGCACAGAGGGAAGTTAGCCAGCAATAAGAGTTGCAGAAAGGTGTGATGAAGAGAGGGGCACAACAAGCTGTCCAATCTTAAAGCTAACCGCATGAAGAGGTATATCAGACAGATAGATGCCAGAAGAATAAACCAGATGGTCTCCACTGAACCATCCAAGGTGTACACTCAGTGGCAGGGGAACAATATGAGAACAGCACCAATGCTCAGTGGCTACTGAATCTGAAAGTGGACTACAGCAACCTCCCTGAACAGGCTCCAGTGACCATCACAGTGGCAGACATCCAAGACAGAGTCTTAAATCTGAAGGGTTAGACAGCACCAGGCCCTGACATGATTGACACCTACTTGCTAAAGACGTTAACTGAACTCCATGAGTGCCTGGCAGCACAAATGAACCAGCTGCTAGAGGCTAAGACACACCCAGAATGGCTGACTGAAGGCTGAATGATCCTTATTCCCAAGGATCCCCAGAAGGAACTGGTCCCATCCAACTACCAGCCAAAAACCTGCTTCAGCAAAACATGGAAACTCCTGTCAGGCATCATAGCAGCATAGATGAACAAGAACGTGGCTCAGTATATGAGCGGGGCCCAGGAAGGAACTGACTGAGATACCAGTGGAACAAAACACCGGCTACTGGTAGATAGAGCAGTCGCTCGAGACTGTAAGACCAGACTGACCAACCCGTGCACCACCTTGATTGATTATAAGAAAGCCTATGACTCGATGCTGCACACATGGAATCTGGAATGCCTAGAACTGTACAAGATCAACAAGACATAGATTCACTAATCCAAGCCACTAGGATCTACAGAAATAACACTGGATTGTCATTCGGAATGGAGAAGTGTAGTCGGATGGTAACAAACAGAGGGAAGGTAGTCAGAACTTAGGGGATTGCACTACCAGAAGCCAACATTGCAGACACTGAGAACAGCTAGATGTACCTTAGATTCCCACAGGTAAATGGGAACCATGAAGAGGCCACAAGGAAAGCTGCAACTGCCAAGTACCTCCAGACAGTAAGGTAAGTCCTGAAGAGTCAGCTGAATGGGAAGAACATAATCCAGGCAATCAACACCTACACCCTGCTGGGATAATAAACTGGCCAAAGAAGGAGAAAGAAGTCACTGGCAGCAAGACCAGAAAGCTCCTTACCATGCATGGAGGGTTTCACCCCAAAGCCAGCACCCTGAGACTGTATGCTAAGCAGAAGGAAGGAGGCAGAGAACTAGTGAGTGTCAGAACCACTATCCTAGATGAAACAACAAAGATGAACGAATACATCATGAAGATGGCCACAAAGAATCATGGGCTTAGTGAATACCAGAGGCAATAGAAACCCAAGAAAGAAGAGGAACAGGAACCATCTCATATTTATATATATATATATATATATATATATATATATATATATATATATATATATATATATATATATATATATATATATGTGTGTGAGATGGTTCCTGTCTGCTGCCTCTGCTGGAAACGGGAGGGGGGGCATTGTTGCAGCTTCTGACCCAAGTACGTTTCATGAAAAAACACACAATACACAGACACACTCGCTCACTCACACACAAACAAAGCAAGATTATGTGCTTGTTTCTATTTTCGTTTTTGTCTGTCGCTTGGTGTTGGCTCTCACTGCGGTATTGTGTCACTTCCTGTTCCTGTTTCGGAGTACAGTGGTGTTTTGGTGTCTGTTAGCTGGTTAATCTGTATACCTCGATTTTTCCGGATAACTACATATTTCAGTGTAATCTTCACCTGCTTTATATAGAGCACACTCTTTGCTTAATCACCAGTATTCTCATTATTCACTTTGTTTGTTGTTAGGAATTCGCTAGCTTAGCACAGCTAGTAGCTTAGCTCTTAGCTGACTCACTAGCAGCATGGCTTCCTCTCCTGTCCCTCCTGCATTTTTCTGCTCTGAGTGTCACGTGTTTAGTTACTCCTTGGCCTCCTTTAGCAGTAACGGTACTTGTAATATAAGTAGACTGTTTGTAGTTCTGGAGGCCAGGCTTTCTGAATTGGAGATTCGGCTCCACACCCTGGAAAAGCCTATAGCTAGCTAGGCCCCTGTAGTTGGTGCGGACCATGGTAGCTTTGGACTCTTTAGCTCCAGTTGATCTTTTGGAGTTAGCTTCAATAGTTACTTCCTCCAAACCATCAACATGTTTATTAGATCCCATTCCTACTAGACTGTTCAAATAAGTCTTTCCAATTATTGTCTCTTCAATCTTAAAAATGATCAATCTGTCTTTATTAGTTGGCTATGTACCACAGGCCTTCAAGGTGGCTGTAATTAAACTGCTACTTAAAAAGCCATCACTTGACCCAGCTGTCTTAGCTAATTATAGGCCAATCTCCAAACTTCCTTTTCTCTCCAAAATTCTTAAAAGAGTAGTTGTAAAACAGCTAACTGATCATCTGCAGAGGAATGGTTTATTTGAAGAGTTTCAGTCAGGTTTCAGAATTCATCACAGTACAGAAACAGCATTAGTGAAGGTTACAAATGATCTTCTTACAGCCTCTGACAGTGGACTCGTCTCTGTGCTTGTCCTGTTGGACCTCAGTGCAGCTTTCGATAGTGTTGACCATAACATTTTATTACAGAGATTGGAGCATGCCATAGGTTTTAAAGGGACTGCAATGCAGTGGTTTGAATCATATGTATCTAATAGACTCCAATTTGTTAATGTAAATGGGGAGTCATCTTCACACACTAAGGTTAATTATGGAGTTCCACATGGTTTTGTGCTAGGTCCAATTTTATTTACATTGTACATGCTTCCCTTAGGCAATATTATTAGAAAGCATTGCATAAATTTTCATTGTTATGCAGATGATACCCAGCTTTACCTATTAATGAAGCCAGATGATACACATCAATTAGTTAAACTGCAGGAATGTCTTAAAGACATTAAGGCCTCTATGACCTCTAAAATCCTCCTGATTCAGATAAAACTGAAGTTCTTGTACTCGGCCCCACAAATCTTAGAAGCATGGTATCAAACCAGATACTTTGGATGGCATTACTTTGGCCTCCAGTAATGATCAGGATATGTCCTTCAATGCACATATTATACAAATATGCAGGATCATTTTTTTTACATTTGCGCAATATTTACAAAATTAGAAACATCCTTTCTCAGACTGATGCTGAAAAGTTAATCCATGGATTTATTACTTCTAGGCTGGACTACTGTAATTCATTATTATCAGGCTGTCCTAAAAGCTCCCTGAAAAGCCTTCAGCTGATTCAAAATGCTGCAGCTAGAGTACTGACAGGGACTAGAAAGAGAGAGCATATTTCTCCCATATTGTCTTCTCTTCATTGGCTCCCTGTTAAATCTAGAGTAGAATTTAAAATCCTTCTCCTAACATACAAGGTCTTGAATAATCAGGCCCAATCTTATCTCAAAGACCTTATAGTTCCATATCACCCCAATAGAGCACTTCGTTCTCAGACTGCTGGCTCACTTGTGGTTCCTAGGATACTTAAGAGTAGAATGGGAGGCAGAGCCTTCAGCTTTCAGGCCCCTCTTCTGTGGAACCAGCTCCCTGCTTGGATTTGGGAGACAGACACCCTCTCTATTTTCAAGATTAGGCTTAAAGCTTTCCTTTTTGATCAAGCTTATAATTAGGACAGGATCAGGTGACCCTGAACCACCCCTTAGTTATGCTGCTATAGGCCTAGGCTGCTGAGGGGGGGTCCCATAATGCACTGTTTCTTTTCATTCACCTTATTTACTTGTTTATACTTCACTCTGTATTTAATCATTATTATTAATCTCTGGCTCTCTTCCACAGCATGCCTTTTGTCCTGTCTCTCTCCTGTAAGCCCCAGCCGGTCGCAGCAGATGACTGCCCCTCCCTGAGCCTGGTTCTGCCGGAGGTTTCTTCCTGTTAAAAGGGAGTTTTTCCTTCCCACCGTCGCCAAGTGTTTGCTCAAAGGGGGTCGTTTTGACTGTTGGGTTTTCTCTGTGTTATTGTAGGGTCTTTACCCACAATACAAAGCGCCTTGAGGCAACTGTTTGTTGAGCACTTGTTGTCTACTTTGTTTTCTGCAGTCCAACTCATCCCAAGCCATTTCAGGTGGGTTTACATCAGGTGATCGTGTAGGCCAGGCCCTCTGACACAACACTACATCACCCTCTTTCTTGGTCAAGTAGCCCGTACACAGGCTTAAGTGTGCCTTGGATTTTGAATAAACAGTGTCACCAGCAAAGCACCCTCATACCATCACCCTTTCTCCTCCATAGTTCATGGTGGGAAAAACCGTGGAGGAACCATCTGCTCACCTTTTCTACGTCTTACAAAGACATGGTGTTTGGAACCAAAGATTTCAAGTTTGGACTCATCGGACCAAAGGACAGATTTCCATTGGTCTAATGTCCATTCCTTGTGTACTTTTGCCCAAGCCATTCTTTTCCTCTTGTTGTTCCTCCTTAGAAGTGGCTTCTTTGCAGCAATTCAACCATAAAGTCCAGATTCATGCAGTCTTCTCTGAACAGCTACTTGAACTCTGTGAAGCATTTCTGTGGGCTCTTACCTGCGGTGCTGCTAACTTGCGGTTTCAGAGGCTGGTAACTCTGATGAACGTATCCTGTGCAATACAGTTAACTCTTGGTCTTCTTTTCCTAAGGCAGTCCTGATGAGAGCCAGTTTCATCATAATGCTTGATGGTCTTTGCGACTGCACTTGATGATACTTTCAAAGTTCTCGAAATTTTTCAGAGTGACTGACTCGTACATTACTTAAATGGGGCTATTCACAGTATACCAACTCTACCTCATTACAACACAACTGATGGTCTCAAACACATTAAGAGGACAAGAAACTCAAGAAATTAACTCTTGACAGGCACAGGTGTTAACTGAAAGCCATTCCAGGTAACTACCTCATGAATCTGATCGAGAAAATGCCAAGATGTGCAAAACTGTCATCTATGCAAGAGGTGCCAACTTTGAAGAATCTAAAATCTAAAACATATTCTGGTTTGTTTAACACTTTTTTGGTCATAGTTTGGATGACTTTAGTATTAATCTACAAAGCAAACAATTTTAAATAATGAAAAACCACTGAATTAGAAGGTGTGTCTGAACTTTTGGTATTGTACACACACACACACACACACACACACACACACACACACACACACACACCTCCAGGAAATGTTACAGAATTTCAAAATATTTTTGCAATTGATTTAATAATATTTATTTGATTTTATTCCTGAGCATTTGAGTGTAGAGTGTGCTGAATTTTTTTTTACAACCAATTTTCCAACATTTACCACTGAAGTCAGAAAATGTAGAGATTAAATCCTCAGTCCCTATCCCTGTGGGGTTTTCCAATTATTGCTCCCAATTCACTGTGAATATTTGAGCATAAGGATGAAAGAACCAACTTCTCTACTGCAGGTTTTTATGTAGATTTTTAAGAACAATATCAAAAAAAGTTTAAATCAGATTCAAAAGATTTTAAGGCCTTTTGAAGACTTCTGAAATTATGGATTGATGAAGTTGTTTGTGTGAGCACAAGCATGTACAAGAGGCAGACAACCAAGATGCATGCACATGCATACACGATCACCTGAACATGGACATATTGTCTTGATAGTTTCTTTGCCCTGGCTTACCCTTCTCAACACTGCCATAAACATCACAAGGCCTTGGGATCAAAGCTGTCTGGGTCATCAGCCCTCTTACATACAGACACATGGAGCCAGCCAGCAAGCCCCCACTCCCCCCCCCCACACACACACACACACAGAGATGCTGCTTTACTCAGAGGAGGCTCTGTGTCTTTAACTATCACCAGTCTGATTAAAGTTGCTGGTCCAAGAGTGTTTCCACATCACACAGCACTTTTTGGCAGAACTCTAAGAACTCTGCTAAGAGGCACTAAAGGCCACAAGCGTTTCACCTGATTGCCAACGAGGGAAAACACTTCTGTGAAGATTAGTGTCTTTGTGCCAGTTCTGCTTTAAAACAGCAAAAGAAACAGTGACATGTGTTGAGAAATGCGGACCCAAATTCACACGCCGAGGAAAAGTTATTAAATAAATGGCAAACTTTATTCAGGCATAGCAAAAATCCAAAAAGGCAGCAGAAAGCAAAGTGCAGAAATATGAACAGAAGACACGCTGGAGAAAGTTAACAGAGGTGTAGACAATCAACACAATAAAGCAGGGGAAGAAAATAAAACCAAACACAATATACAAGAGCCAAAATATTACCAAAATAAAACAGGAAGTAAGTAGCAATAACTAGTGGGGAAATGGAGACAAAACTAAACTAAACATAGGAAAACTGACATAGAAGGAAATAGTAGGAAACACTGAGGGAAAATAAACACTATGTTTTTAGTTTGAATTACACAAACAGTAATTCAGACTAAATGTTCAAGACTGAAACATAAAAGGTAAAAATCTAAACAATAAGAAACAAAGTGAAGATATTTAATACTAAACAGAAATTGAAAGACCAAAAAAAAATAAAATAAAAAAATTGGATGGTCTAAATTTCACACAATGCTAAAGGTCCCTTGGGCCAATTAGAGGCAAAATATTTTCATAATTTGATGGAAGAGACAGAGTTGCTGATTTTGTTTACATGATCAACAGAAGTATGACTGTATATGATAATGTGTAAATATAAAGTACGCTTTGGATTTCAGGTAAAAGTAAAAAGAAACAAAAAAAAGTTTCTGTAATGGTTAATCCACCAGTATGCACAAGCTCTTTAATCAAAATTATATTTTTAGTACTAAAATATAATTATTATTTTCAATCTACCGCAGAAGAAAAAAGTAAAGCATATTATTTTTTGATTAAGATGGCAAATGACAGTTTTATATTAATTTACTTGCATTCCTGAACAGAAAAAAATTGTTTTAATGGCTGAATGTTATGCTTGATTAATTCCCGACTTCTCAGAGAAGTCCAAGTGTGTTGGTTCAAATTTAGGTATAAAATCGCAAATTGAGTTTATATATATCAAATAAATACTATAATTTTGACAGATTTCTAAAATACTTGTCTTCTTGTTTTTGTGACAGGCGGTCTAATAAATTTCTTAAGCATCATACATGTCGTACCATATTAACTATTACATAAACATTTTAATTATTCATGGTTTCCTGGCCAATTAAATAGCAGCAATTATTTTAATTTCTATTACATTTATTTATCCTGATCTAATAACTGTACACACCTTTTGCTGGTGACAGAAAAAACATCATTTAAGAATCACATGACTAGTACAGTTTGCAAGCATCAATGAATTCCCTGAATTAAACACTAATCTGTTAAAATACAGTGAGATCAAATCAGAAGAAAAGTAGTGAGCTGTAGAGACTCTGTTCTGTGGAGGAGTGAAATAAGGGGAAAAAAACAAAGGAAAAGATGTAGATTTGGCATTATGGCATTGGAGAGGATAAGTTAAGTGAGAGCATCTCCTCCTGAAAGTCATTAGGCTATACTACAGAGCTCCACAGCAAGCCATTCTCAGCTTTGCGTGCTACTCTCTGTGTGCTCATGATGCATAAGACCTACATTTACAGCCCTGGCTTACCAGCATACCAGTTCAACTGTATAGCTTTGCCATAAGATCAAGGGCCAGATTTATTAAACAGGGCAAAATCGTATTTGAGTGCAATCCCCAAAAAGTGCTGACAGGTATGGTTAGTTTTACGAGGTACAAAAGTTGTGCTGTTTTCTAAACACAGGTGCAGTCAGTTTATTTCAATCTGCCAAGAGACGTGCAACTTACTACACAGTCGCAAACTATAAGATGATATTCAGCAGTGGGTAATTTACCAACGAGACAGGTGCAGTTTATTAATTGTAATCAGAAAGGCATATACATCCAGGTCATACACTCTTCTCGTGATGACAAATAAAGAAAGGAAGTTAAAAAAAAAAACTTTTTTCTGCACATGAACTGGAGCTCCTAGCTGACCGATGCCACACGTTTAATGATGTGCACCAATATCAGAATGTGTCGGCTAAGGAGACTGGTGGAGGTCCTGTGGATGAAATACCCTTGACTCCTTTGGAGGAAAACATTCAACAGTCATTCATATCTGAACAGGTAACAGGATTTGAGGGTATTGATGCCTTGGATGTGGTTGAGTATTGTACACAAGGTGCTTAAATATAGTCTCAATGCATGCTCCACATTATGCTCTTTCAAACTTAAGCTCTAGACTTGAACAGGGAAAACTTTGATTGCCCAGACCTTCTCTGGGCTCCTCCAGTTCAGTCCAGGATATTGAAACGGCTTTTCAGGATTCCAACTGTACGTTGAATCACATTTCAGGTGCTGACATGGGTGTGGTTATAGGGCTGCTCTGCTGGTGTGGTCAGGTGTCAATTGGTGTTGAGTAAGATGATCATCACAATTAAATCCTGATCATTTGGAACACAAGGAAGATACCCTGGACTAACCTAAAAGCCAACCATCTCGCACTCTCCATCCCGCAGTTTTTGAAAAAGTCTGAACAGACCCTGGATATTTTGCCACAATGTTGGTTATGATGTTTGTGGATTTGCAGACTACGTTCACATTGAGTGCATCCTTCCTTTTACAAAACACATTCTCAATTTCAGATGGAGGGATTAACAATACATGTGTTCCATCAATTACTCCCAGGACATTTGCGGAAATGATTTGAAACCCCTGCTATACTAGTTGAAGGGCGTCCTTGCCAGTGGGGAATGAGAAGTACATCTGCACTCTTCTCATCAGTGACATCAGGACCTGAGACAAGGCTAGTGAAAATGCAGGCTGTGAAATCCCTATAACAGAAGCCACAGTATATTGAAAAGAATCCGCAATTAGCAGTAAATTGTGCATCACAGACATTAGTAAATTAGACTGTGCACTATTCTCCTCCCTGTATGTTGCACCTTGACAAAGAAACTCCCAGAAATGCATATGCAAAAGGATCAGTTTCTCAGTCCCTGAGTCCCCACCTCTTACATGCAGGCTTGTAACTGTGCTTTCTTTGTAAATACCCACAATACTTTTTTCTTTACACCAAACGCCAGTTTAGACTGGCACAGCACGTTCGCCCTGAGTCTTTTGGATATGAACAATGTCTGGCCTTGAACTTCTTTCTGTTAGGATTAATTTGAGGAAACAAACAGTTCTTTACATGCTAGGAAAGAAATTCTGGAAGGGGAGAAAAACAAGCTGAGCAGGGTCCAAATCATATTGTTTGCTTTAGTTAATATTCTCCTGTCACAGCTGTTCGTAGGGTATTTACTTGTTATTAAGATTTGGTCCCATCTTTGGTCTTAAAGTAGTTTTTGAGATGATTAAGCACCTTGTCTGTTGTTGTGATTTGAAACTATATAAATAAAACTCAAATGAATTACGCTGAAAAATTTTATTGACCTCTCATATTTTGAGCAATAATAAAAGGCATTTTGGCACTGTTTCACTGTTATATTTAAATATACCAAAAACTACCAAAACAGGACAGCAGAGAAAATGAAGCTGTATGTACATGTATGAAAATCAATGCATGCACACAGACTTGCGCACACTCCGAAGCTGTGGACAGGTCCAGCAACACCTCTGAGACTGTGATCTCACGTTTTCTTCCAGTGTGATGCTACTTGGATAAAGGGTGAGAAGGGAGTAGGGTGAGATGCTATAGACCTAAGTGCCTAGGTGTTAGCTCTCTGCCTGAAGACATAAAGTAGCACTCTGGTCTAGGAGCCTGGGACTAAGATGAACACCTCAGTCTCAGAATGCCACTCCACATTTAGAGGGGAAAAAGGTCACGACCGCAGTTTTCTTTCCCAGAAAAATAATCTAGCTTGACATACAAAGTCTTTATAGCTTGTTATGCTTCCTGTGTATTTTGTTGGTGATTTTGGAATCACCATATTTTGTTAAGCTCCTTCAAAGTACCCTCACCTCTGACCAAACATGGATTTTATTGGCTAAATGGTGATGAACCAAATTCAATTTGAAGTCTTCTCTTCAGGAACTTTATAACACATCAGAAATTCTAACTTTAACAGGAAATGCAAAATTTGTCAGCGATGGTCTATTTGTATTAACGGTTCCATAAAACTGTTAGTTAGGATGTATAGTACTAGGACATGCTGACCTAAATGAAATGTAGCTGACAAGATTGGATGGCAATGAAGGCGTCTATTTGTACATGAGCAAGTCTGAGACGGATTTCACAAAGGAATCCAACCCAGGGCTACTAGTGGCGCTAAGCACCAAAATGCACTTACAGTATGGAAAATGGAAAGGGGAAACCTATGCAAATGCATATGCAGCACAGCTGGAAGTCTTTTCAGTCTTGGAGCCTTCGCCTATTGTGTCTTTAAGACTGTGAGCAGGAGAGTTCAACTTAAATTTCTTTTGGTAAAAAAATGCATCCTCTCATTAAGGCACTTTTGCTTACAGAATGTCTTGTTTGAGATGACCACTCAGTAGCTTATGAATGCATCCAAATGCTTCCTTGAAGCCTCTCTTTTCACACTCTCTTGCACTTTCCTCCTCACAACCATGGTCTTTACTCTCCCTCACAGCTAATGCTGTGGCTGGATCCATTAGCTCACTAGCACTAATGCTGCAGATTAATGGAGGATCACAGTCCCAGGGTTAGTGAGAGCCAGTCAACATACACACACCTTTTCCTACCAGCACCCACTGGGCTTGTTAGGGTGGCCCTTGTGATAACCAACACAACCTGAATTTTTCCTTACACACATACACACACACTCCTGACTTCTTTGGTGCTGTAAATCTGGCTAGCAGGCCATGGAGGGCCAGCAGGGAGTTAATGGCTACCTCATAAAATCCTGAGGAGGGAGGTCAGGACTACAGCCGAGATGCCTGATGCCCTAAATAAGAAGCATGTGGGGGGGGGTATGTGTGTCAGGAATACAGGGTTTGGTAGTGGAGAAGGTGCTCCCCTGCTTAGCCAACACTTCCAAGAAGTGGGGAAGGGTGACATCCATGTCTCATGGGAATGACCCACAGAACTGAAGGCTAAGAGCATACACATGCATATCTATCTATATAACTTTTTACTTTTACACCCCACATTTTTACACAAATATCAGTACTTTCTGCTCCTTACATTTTCAAAATAGACTTGTTATTTTCTGTTTAACTCATCTGAGGGAAGATTTTATTTCCAGTCACTGCGCCTTCAAACATCAAACCGATCTGAGCCTAAACGCAGGAATAATAAGAGAAAAGGGAAAATTTTTTTGGTGTATCCATGCCCCGGGCTTATTGCATAAAAAGACATGAAAGAAGCAAAACCAGGAAATTTAAGCATCATTTATACCGTTGTACTGAGGGCTAACAGTGGACCGGATCGAGTGCAGATTTCCATAAGTTGTGGTCGCGGTACTTTAGCATCTAGCTAGTGCTACTGAAGAGGAGTGAAAATAAAGGGAGTAACATGTTGCAGGTAATTTCAGATGCGACACTTCTAAATGCTCAGCAAATATCAGCAAACACACAAAATGTTTGTGTGAGGTTTGTTAGACAGTGTGTTTGCTAACTAAAGGTCCAGCTGCTGTATTTGCAGGGAGGGAAAGAGAGACAGAAGTTCACTCAGAGATGGAGAATGATGAAAGAAAGTGGACTGGAGAGCAAGAAGAGAGGTTACATTTGAGAGACTTAGTTTTTAAAGAATTTAAAGTTGTATTTTTTAAAAATCAGATCTTTTATTATTGTGACTGGGACGCTTTTGAGCCAGTACAACTGATCTTAGCCCACTTAGATCTAGTCACTCACACACACACACACACACACCTGCTGGATCCCACTGTAACCCCTGATTATACCCATTTTTCTGTTTAGGTGATGAGGTAGAGTCGCCCTCTACAATGCAGGTAATAGCAAATAGTTTTTTTTTTTTAAATTATCTTTCTTTTTCTCTGCTCGTGTTCTACATAACAGTGTTCAACCTGAGTGCATTCATTAGAATTAGAATTTAGACTGAAATTAAGTTTGTAATAATACTGTTTCATTATTACATTAATATAGCACAAGGTTCAGTTAGCTTTACACAAAGATAGCTGGTAGAAACGTCCCCCAAAGAGCTACTTTTACTTTCTTAGTTTGAGTACATTTCAGAGCCTGTACTTTTTCATTTTTACTTGCGTAAAGAAGTTGAATCAGTACTTAAACTTTTACAGGAGTATTTTTAAACACAAGTATCTGTACTTCTACTTAACCGCAGAATGTCTGTACTTTTGCCACCTCTGCTAACTTGTGTAATTGCCCTCTAGTGTTATCTTCCACAGTCCCACTGAGTTCCCAATGAATGTTATTAGTGCACTATCCGCCTTGTACCGCACTCCAGTATCCATGTGTAGGGCACTGAGCAGTAGGCTTTCTTGAAGTCAGTCTAAGCAGGGATCAGGTTGGTCTGCCACCCTTAGAGTCCTGTTTTACGGTTCTGTCAACCAGGGGCTGGTGCTTTGGGCCCCTAGTGTTGTTTCCAATACCTTTCTCAGCTGCGCTCATGTATTGGCTCATGCACCTACTCAGCCTGGTTGCTATGATGCCTGAGAGGAGCTTCCATGCTATGGAAAGGCAGATAATCGGCTGGTAGTTTGATGGTATCATACCCTTGTGAGGGTCCTTCGATTAGGACCGTCCTGCCCTGTGTTAGCCAGTCTGGATGAGTACCTGCTGTTAGCAGCCCCCTTATTTGTGCTGCCAGGTGTTCATGGAGTGCTGTTAGCTTCTTCAGTCAGCAGGTAAGGATCATTCCAGAAATTTATTGCTGGATGTCTGCCTTTGTCATTTTAACTGGTTCTTGTTCTGGGAGGTTGCTGTGGTCTGCTCTTAGGTGCACTAGCCACTTGGCATTGGTGTTGCCTCTTTTTCCCAGATGTTCTTTCAGTACTGCTCAGTGTCAACTCTGGATGGGTCTGCCACTGTAATATTGTTCCCTTGTGGTTGAGAGTACACCCTGAATGCATCTTTGGAGAACAAGCCTTTATTCTCTTGGCCTCTGCTTCTCCGGTATATCTCTTAAGCTACTAATGACCAGAACTGTGATCCTTTGTTTGGCAGTTTCTAGAGCCTCAGTTATGAACATCTTGAAGTACCTCTTTTTCGATCCAGGACCTGTCTCTCATATCTCCCTTCTACACCTCGGTTAACCGATTAACATACTTGTGGACTTCCCTGAGCTTGGCTTCCTAGATGTATGTAGGATGTATCAAGGATGTATGTAGAGCAGGGGTGCCCACACTTTTGCAGCTTGCGAGCTACTAGCAAAGCTAGCGTGGTTAAATGCACGTGCGTAGCGTGGTAACAAAATGAAAATGGATCGCATGGCACTTCTTTTAATGTCGTGAGATCTCCATTTTTTCCCTACCTTCACTGAGGGTTCCGTGCAATCTACCTGCACTCCTTTTGCGATCGATCAGTAGATGGCGATCGACGTATTAGTCACCCCTGATGTAGAGGGCTTCCTCTATATAAATCCTTGATCTTATACTCAAGTGCTTCTAGGATTGTTGTTGCAATGGCATATATGAGATCATTGATTTTAGTGATACTGGTAGTGGGGACGGTTTGTAGAGCAGTGTTGACATCTGCAAGAATCTTATCTGATGGTATATATAAAGATTAATAAATACAAACACATACAAAACATGAGCTGTGACGATACAAACGGTTAATTTCACAGTTGTAATATAACTGTCATAAATGTTCTTATAACAAGAGGGAAGAGAAGAAGATAAAAAAACTTTATTAGGTGTTTTCGTGTAGTTTCCTGTAATTCTCTTGTTGTATTATACACGTAGAGAGATTATAACCATCATCCTCATTCAAGGTGATATTTGGTATCCTTAACCTGTTTTACAGGTGTCCACTCCTATTGCTGACGAAAGCCATGAGATGTGGCTGAAAGCTCTGAATGCTAGTCTAGAATAAACCAGCATACAAACTTAAATTATTATTTTTTCTTTTCTTTTTTTTTTGGCCACAGTGGATTTATTCGTGGTAGAGAGAGACAGGAAATGGGGGAGAAATACAGGGGAAAACATGTGGGCAAACTGGCGACTCGAACCTGCGTCGCCCACACCGCAACGTGGGATATGCCTGTGGTTGCCCCACACTTAAATTGTTAAATGCTGTCCAAACAAAACCAGGTATTCTTATTAAAATCAGGAATTGTTTACAAAACAGAGTAAAGATGACAGTTTTTGAGATGGTAATACAAACATACAGCTGGTTGAAAAATTAATGGTAAAAAACTCACAAAAAGCATCTTAGCATAGCGGTGTTCTGACAGAAGTCTTTGGAACTCTACTGAAGGAAAAGACCACCATTCATCTAAAAGATATTTTTGATGATGCATGAAGTGTCAAAAATTGTTAGCTGTCCCTCAAAGGCCACAGGTTAACCTACACCATGCCAACAAAATATTTGCCACAGTATACCAGGTACACCACATCCCCTCAGGGGCAAAAAGGTCAGTTTTTTCTTCACTTTGCTGTCTGTGTCTGAGCTCTACCTCTCAATGTAACTAGCTCTTGCTATTGCTAGAGCTGTGTTACCGCTTAAGTCCACTATATATTCTTTCTTTACTTCTACACTGTTAACACTTCTAATTATATTTACCACAATAATTGAGTAAACATTAGTTTGAAGAAATAAAGATCATAATGCAGGATTGCCTCACTTAACAAAATGATTTTTTTGGCCAGTTAGACTTCTAGCAGGTCTATCTCTGTCACTGCAGAACTGCAGCTTCAGTGCTACTGAGCTCCACGTGACCCCAGGGAGTTCTACCTTATCAGCTAAAGGCCCTTGCTGCTTTGACACCAGCCTCTGTCATACACAGTTCTTTAGTTCAAAGACAACACTGCATGGGAGATCAAAGCATTACAATCTCATATGCACACACACAAACTTGCCGCACAAACACACAGTACGATAACATCCATAATCTCAGTTGCACACTCGCAAACACACATCCAAACACACTGGCTCCAACCACATGTGCCCATGGCATTGATCAAAGGGAGGAATGTGATAGATATAAGAGAGAGAGGGAAGAGAGAGAGGGAATATGGCTGTTGTCTGTGGCAGCTAGCGAAGATAAGACTGGGACACACATCTAACAACATTCCACTCAGTGCAGGCTCAGTGTCTACACAATCAAGTACACAGCTTCTTTTTACTTAAAAAAAAAAAAATCTAACAATGATAATTTCATTAGTCCTTGGCATTTGAAAGGCACAGAAAAGGGTGTTGTTCACCTTGATGGCAATGATGTAATTTATCATTATTGAGACTATAATCTGACATCATGTTTAGTATGTTTTCACTTGCCATTCAAATCCCTTGCATTGCTTGTCTTCAGAGAACAGATGAGCACAAACTGTAGGGTCAAACGGAATGTTACAGAGTTGGTGTCAAAAAATGCATTTCCTACAGCTCTTGACGATAAATGAATGCCATTTGTTTGCTAATGGAAATCTACCATTCCACCCCATGGCAATGGCAATGGCAAAACCTGATGGCAGTAGCCTTCACTAGGTGAACATCTTGCCATTTGACAAATAATGCAAAATGTTGGTCCACATTCCTGACATCCCAATTTGATCTGAAAATGGAAGTACAAATGAACTGGTATTGATATAGTGCTTTTCTAGTTCTACTGACTATTCAAAGTACTTTAGACTACAAGCCATATTTACCCATGGATTCACATAGTGCTTTATTTTATGCATTTTATCTACGTCCCATCCACAATTTAGAATCACGAATGCACGTCTTTGACCTGTGGAAGGAAGCCAGAGTATGTGGCATGAGGGCAACAAGACCATACAACACAGGGAGAACATGCAAACCACACACTGAATGGCTCCAGCTTTTACCAGGACAGTCACAGAACCTTCTTGCTACTAACCACTCCAAAACTGTGCTACCCACTGAGCATGCACAGAATGCACTGGAACAAGCCCAATCCACAAACAGCACAGGATCCAGGATGGTGTTATGTCCCAATAACACCATCTCTGGAGGACCCTTATCCATTCCCTGACTGGTCAGTCTATACAGTAGTAGACAGGTCAGCTTAATGATATGGTTGATCAATTTATAACCTGCTCTTAAACTGTGAGGCTGGTATATCAAAGCAGGCTGTTAAACTCCAAACAAAGATAAAGCTACATGCATGCTCCAAAGGTACTATAATCTGTGTATACTGCAAAGGGTGGGTCCTCTCAACTGGATATGGATGCCAGCCTCAACATGCAGTTCTTGATGGTTCAAAAGCACATCATTACAGTATCAAATAACCATGGCAATCACAGAAACTACATCAAGATGAACAATAAAGAAGCCAATAGTAACATTTTCTTTCCAGCAAATAAAACACAAAGAGAAAACGCATGACAGAAGCAGGATAGAGTACACCTTTTGTGCACTCCTTAGAGCCACAAAAAATTATGTTATAGTGTACAAAATTATGAATCATGACATATTGCCAATGTTTTCATTTAATGTAAGCTAGCACTAGCCTGTGTGCTAGAACTTGGTAAATGGATTAGTTCTTATATAGCGCTTTTCTACTCTAGCTGAGCACTCAAAGCACTTATACAGTGCCTTGCGAAAGTATTCGGCCCCCTTGAACTTTTCAACCTTTTGCCACATTTCAGGCTTCAAACATAAAGATGTAAAATTTGAATTTTTTGTGAAGAATCAACAACAAGTGGGACACAATCGTGAAGTGGAATGAAATTTATTGGATGTGTCAAACTTTTTTAACAAATGAAAAACTGAAAAGTGGGGTGTGCAATATTATTCGGCCCCTTTACTTTCAGTGCAGCAAACTCACTCCAGAAGTTCAGTGAGGATCTCTGAATGATCCAATGTTGTCCCAAATGACTGATGATGATAAATAGAATCCACCTGTGTGTAATCAAGTCTCCGTATAAATGCACCTGCTCTGTGATAGTCTCAGGGTTCTGTTCCAAGTGCAGAGAGCATCATGAAGACCAAGGAACACACCAGGCAGGTCCGAGATACTGTTGTGGAGAAGTTTAAAGCCGGATTTGGATACAAAAAGATTTCCCAAGCTTTAAACATCTCAAGGAGCACTGTACAAGCAATCATATTGAAATGGAAGGAGTATCAGACCACTGCAAATCTACCAAGACCCGGCCATCCCTCTAAACTTTCATCTCAAACAAGGAGAAGACTGTGTACCACAGGCCTTCAAGGTGGCAGTAATTAAACCGCTACTTAAAAAGCCATCACTTGACCCAGCTGTCTTAGCTAATTATAGGCCAATCTCCAACCTTCCTTTTCTCTCCAAAATCCTTGAAAGAGTAGTTGTAAAACAGCTAACTGATCATCTGCAGAGGAACGGTTTATTTGAAGAGTTTCAGTCAGGTTTCAGAATTCATCACAGTACAGAAACAGCATTAGTGAAGGTTACAAACGATCTTCTTACAGCCTCTGACAGTGGACTCATCTCTGTGCTTGTCCTGTTGGACCTCAGTGCAGCTTTTGATACTGTTGATCATAACATTTTATTACAGAGATTAGAGCATGCCATAGGTATTAAAGGTACTGCACTGCAGTGGTTTGAATCATATTTATCAAATAGACTCCAATTTGTTCATGTAAATGGGGAGTCTTCTTCACACACTAAGGTTAATTATGGAGTCCCACAGGGTTCTGTGCTAGGTCCAATTTTATTTACATTGTACATGCTTCCCTTAGGCAGTATTATTAGAAAGCATTGCATCAATTTCCATTGTTATGCAGATGATACTCAGCTTTATCTATCCATGAAGCCAGATGACACACATCAGTTAGTTAAACTGCAGGAATGTCTTAAAGACATAAAGGCCTGGATGACCTCTAATTTCCTGCTACTAAATTCAGATAAAACTGAAGTTCTTGTACTCGGCCCCACAAATCTTAGAAGCACAGTGTCAAACCAGATACTTACTCTGGATGGCATTACTTTGGCCTCCAGTAACACTGTGAGAAATCTTGGAGTCATTTTTGACCAGGATATGTCCTTCAATGCACATATTAAACAGATATGTAGGACGGCTTTTTTACATCTGCGCAATATTTATAAAATTAGAAACATCCTTTCTCAGATTGACGCTGAAAAGTTAATCCATGCATTTATTACCTCTAGGCTGGACTACTGTAATTCATTATTATCAGGCTGTCCTAAAAACTCCCTGAAAAGCCTTCAGCTGATCCAAAATGCTGCAGCTAGAGTACTGACAGGGACTAGAAAGAGAGAGCATATTTCTCCCATATTGGCTTCTCTTCATTGGCTCCCTGTTAAATCTAGAATATAATTTAAAATCCTTCTCCTAACATACAAGGTCTTGAATAATCAGGCCCCATCTTATCTCAAAGACCTCATAGTACCGTATCACCCCAATAGAGCACTTCGTTCTCAGACTGCTGGCTTACTTGTGGTTCCTAGGATATTTAAAAGTAGAATGGGAGGCAGAGCCTTCAGCCTTTAGGCCCCTCTTCTGTGGAACCAGCTCCCAGCTTGGATTCGGGAGACAGACACCCTCTCTATTTTCAAAATTAGGCTTAAAACTTTCCTTTATGATCAAGCTTATAGTTAGGGCTGGATCAGTCAACCCTGAACCACCCCTTAGTTATGCTGCTATAGGCCTAGGCTGCTGAGGGGGGTCCCATAATGCACTGTTTCTTCTCATTCACCTTTATTTACTTGTTTATACTTCACTCTGTATTTAATCATTATTATTAATCTCTGGCTCTCTTCCACAGCATGTCTTTTGTCCTGTCTCTCTCCACTCAGCCCCAACCGGTCGCAGCAGATGACTGCCCCTCCCTGAGCCTGGTTCTGCTGGAGGTTTCTTCCTGTTAAAAGGGAGTTTTTCCTTCCCACCGTCGCCAAGTGCTTGCTCATAGGGGGTCGTTTTGACTGTTGGGTTTTCTCTGTGTTATTGTAGGGTCTTTACCAACAATACAAAGCGCCTTGAGGCGACTGTTTGTTGTGATTTGGCGCTACATAAATAAAATTGAATTGAATTGAATTGAATTGATCAGAGATGCAGCCAAGAGGCCCATGATCACTCTGGATGAACTGCAGAGATCTACAGCTGAGGTGGGAGTCTGTCCATAGGACAACAATCAGTCGTACACTGCACAAATCTGGCCTTTATGGAAGAGTGGCAAGAAGAAAGCCATTTCTCAAAGATATCCATAAAAAGTCTTGTTTAAAGTTTGCCACAAGCCACCTGGGAGACACACCAAACATGTGAAAGAAGGTGCTCTGGTCAGATGAAACCAAAATCGAACTGTTTGGCTACAATGCAAAACGATATGTTTGGCGTAAAAGCAACACAGCTCATCACCCTGAACACACCATCCCCACTGTCAAACATGGTGGTGGCAGCATCATGGTTTGGGCCTGCTTTTCATCAGCAGGGACAGGGAAGATGGTCAAAATTGATGGGAAGATGGATGGGGCCAAATACAGGACCATTCTGGAAGAAAACCTGTTGGAGTCTGCAAGAGACCTGAGACTGGGACGGAGATTTATCTTCCAACAAGACAATGATCCAAAACATAAAGCCAAATCTACAATGGAATGGTTCACAAATAAACGTATCCAGGTGTTGGAATGGCCAAGTCAAAGTCCAGACCTGAATCCAATCGAGAATCTTTGGAAAGAGCTGAAGACTGCTGTTCACAAACACTCTCCATCCAACCTCACTGAGCTCGAGCTGTTTTGCAAGGAAGAATGGGCAAGAATTTCAGTCTCTCGATGTGTAAAACTGATAGAGACATACCCCAAGAGACTTGCAGCTGTAATTGCAGCAAAAGTTGGCGCTACAAAGTATTAACGCAAGGGGGCCGAATAATATTGCACGCCCCATTTTTCAGTTTTTTATTTGTTAAAAAAGTTTGACACATCCAATAAATTTCATTCCACTTCACGATTGTGTCCCACTTGTTGTTGATTCTTCACAAAAAATTCAAATTTTATATCTTTATGTTTGAAGCCTGAAATGTGGCAAAAGGTTGAAAAGTTCAAGAGGGCCGAATACTTTCGCAAGGCACTGTATATAGAAGTGATAATGAAAGTATCAAGGAGGTGTAGTGATGTTCCACACTGCCTTCGACAGTTCAACACAATCCACACTCCTTTCCATTGATATGACCTCACATTTTGATTACTGTATCTAGTAAAGACGGCTCACTTTCAGCACGGCAGACGTTTGAACTGCATGCAGTCACATTAACAGATAGGAGTATACCTCTCCAATAATAGCCTTCAAAAATCACTATTTTTACTCAAAGCTAAATATGTATGTGTGTAATGAAGGGAAACCTTAGTGATATGGTCTCAGAATGTAAACTTACAGCAGCTTTGGTTTATATTTGTTTAGTGACATTCCACACCAATGAGTGCACACGAAGGTTACAGAGGTAACTGAACCTAGCGAAATAAGAAACAGTGGTGATCAAAACTCGGAGAGCAAAAATAACATCTGTGGTTAAAGTGAAAAAAAGCTACTGTGGTACGCCAGAGGCCCTGATTACATAGTGTTCTTGTGCACCAAGCTTGTAACTGGCAGAATGTGTGTATCTTTTTTCTGCTTCGATCTTGTATTTCACAAAGATAAGGATTTTTTTTTGTGTGTTTGTTTTTTGGGAAAAGCAAAATAAAGTAAAAAAAAATAAAAATAAAACAGTATTTCCAAGATTAAATCCAGATTTAAAGAATGATAAACTCAGACCTCTGAGAAGCCAAGAAACAAGTTACCCACAGTATTATGACATTTATTATCAGAATTTACATTTTAAACACCAACTTCTTCAGAAATCTGACTAAACAAAAAATTTGTTTCCTTACAGTACGGAGAAAGGCCATAAAATATTTTTTTATGACTTCTTGAAGAAAAAAAGAAATATGTTAAGCATTGAACAAGTCAATAAGGCTCCTTTAACAGAAGAGTAAAATGTTGTGTTACAATTACTCTTTCGAGTTTTCAGGTATAACTTATGAAACTGATCCCTGACATGTATCTGTGAGCAACAGATGGGCTTTTGGATTTTGTGGTGAATGTTGAAAAAACACACGATACCTACCTTTTGTAATTTTTTAACTGGGTTATAAAATGGATCTCAGGACTAATTGCAAAAATTGAGGACTACTTAAAAAAAATCTCTTTTTTCTTCCATTTTTTAAATGTCAGATTGTTTTAAAGCTGATAAAAAATATACTTAGAACGTGACAGCCAACTGCACTAAAAGTTTCAACTCTAGACAATATAACTGACAAGAGATTTTCAATTCAACTCAGAGGAAATCAACATATTATTACTTGCAGGTTTCACAGTGCAGTAACTCCACATTCAGAAAAAAGGGTACATTTAAAGCCCATTTCTTTTTCTATGAATGTATTCTCTGGGGCTAACTATGGGACCTCAAGGTAATTATACATATCCCAAGTAATTGGTATTCTGCAGCCAACGTTGCACTTTTTAGAGTCCAATTTTATACGATTACATAAGGTACAAAATTGTCAGTAGAGGTTCAAGACTGATCTCCCTGAATTACAAATCACAAAGATACAAATGCAGGTCCCCCCCTGCACCCTTGAGGGTACCCCTGTAATGCCAAGCCATTGTGCCTCTAAAGGTACAATAAGGTACTTTATTTTCAGAGAGCACCACAATAAGTAGACCAAACAACAAACAACTAGTTTACTAATATAAAAGGTGGGACAATTTATCTTAGGCAATTATATTAACTTCATCCATCCATGTCCACTTATCCAATTCAGGGTTGGAGTACTGGAGTACCCAGTGAGAACCCACACAGACACAGGGAGAACATGCCAACTCCACACAGAAAGGCCCTGACCAGATGGTGGTATCAAACCCAGGGCCTTCTTGCTGTGAGGCAACAGTGCTAACCATCACGCCACCATGCTTCATTCATTAATATTAACTGATAAGGAAAATGTCTGCAGCTTGTAGCTGCACCCTTTATGATGGCTGCAGCCTTTATATACATGTTGCATTGCAGATGTTTCCCACAATGCAACACATCCAGTCGTGTGATAATTCAAAGTGGCAGGGAGTCACACAGGGGTCAGCTGTGTGAAGCAATGTGGAGGCTCCACATTTGGCTGAAAAATTACTGAGTGGAGCAATCACCCTATTCTTACGAAATATCTGAATTCTCTTCTCAGTGGTTTTTATTCCTTTTAGGGCAATATATGTAGCTTCATAATCGTGTACCTTGAACACACAAGAACACAGAAGGACTACTTGTGTCTAGAAAGACACAAAAAAACTTAAGAGTCTTATGTTCCCTCATTTTCTCCATCTCAGCTCACACAAACACAGAACTCCTCCTTCTATATTCCCTGTCCGTGGGAGCCTAAACTAATCTCCCATCTGCCTCAGCTCCTGGTACACAGAGTGCTTTCATTCCTAACGAGGGCCTGATGAATTTTCTTAAAGGCGGCGATGGGCCAAATTGGAGCTGATATGTCCCATCCGGCAGGGTGGATGAGACCATAAGACGGAGCCTTGTCCTACTGCCATGTGACAGCTAAACCAGGCCAAAGTGAAAGAACCTATTAGCACTAACTGGTCAGTTTACTGTGTATTAGGGTTGCTTATTCCATTACCAAGTGTGTGTGTGTGTGTGTGTGTGTGTGTGTGTGCATTGCTGAAATTGGGGGTGGGGATGTTGGTAGTGAGAGGATGCTCCATGCCTTTAGGAGATAATTTCACTGTAGGTACTAAAATCTGTGAGGGACAGTTCTAGTTGTTGCCACAAACAGACAAAAGATACATTGTACTCCCAAAATGTGCCTGCATCCATGTAAAAAAATGTGACAAACATGTAATCGTTACTGCATACATGTAGTCTGGATATTTATGTATATTCAGGATGTATGAAGAAGTGTGTGATATGTAACTTTGAGTGTGTCAGTATAAGGTGAGGGAAAGAGGACATTAGATGAGTTATCTAGATGGGTTGTTCTAACACACACATCCACACAAGCTTGAGGAGGGCAAGAGAGGGGGGCATGACGCGTCAGGCTGGAGCCATGATTTGGTTATGTGTGTTGGGTGAGTGTGAGGGGGTTGATCCCATTGTGTGTGTCAACAAGCCGTCCCATTCAGCGCCTGTGTGGCTAAATTCTGCTAATGAGCGTTGCCTCTGGCTGGGCCTAGCATGGCGCTCATCACGGCTAAACCCTTCAACACCAGACACACACACACACACACACACACACATACCCGAAGCTGAAGGAAAGGGTTGGGGGTTAAGGGTGGAGGGGGAATGGTAAGAGAGACAGGAGGTAAGAGACTGTGAACAACACTGAGAGAAAAACAGACAAAAGGAAAGAATGAGTCAGGATGAGACCTCATCAAAAGATGACAAACTGCGGCTATACTAAATGTGACTGTTTTTATGGCAAAACATTCAAAAAGAACAGAAGGTCTGGAGTTTCCACTCAAGTCCAGCTCATACCAGAAAGGAAAATCCTCCTAGTTTGCTACCATTATACTGCAGCAAAAAAATTATGCTTTCTTCAGGAATAATTATATCAACCAAACTGTGTCTTATCTATCAGATCAGAGGTGCAGGAAACTCTTGGGTATACACAACATTATGATCACGATGGGCTCCATATGCTTATTCAACAGCTTGTTCAATGAAGAGAAACAACCAATCATAAAGTCTATGTAGAAGGTATAAAGTTACAAAAGAATAATGCCACTTGATAACCAAATTCCAGATAGTCATAAAATCCAGCTCTTTCACTAGACTGAATGCTGATATCAGATTCCTTAAAGGCAGACAATGTATATGATTTGCCTATAAGTGTGAGGACAACACATAAATGAAATATTTTATTTAAAAATAAAAGCTTTGGGGTTTTTTTTAGGCACAATTATGAAGAACTTATCTTTAAGTGCTTCTCAACCAAAGGTTCCAGAGCTTAACTAATGTACAGATGGATAAAATTTCCTGCAAATCCTATTGATGTGGCCCCAGCAGGGATAAAGTTCAAAAGGGCTTCAGGGAATGTTAACGAACTGTGTGACAGGATGCAAATGCTGATCTGTGGCATGAAAATTTAGTGAGATACATGCCAATCTGCCATGTACTTCTGTGGCTACAAGGCTGACCAACTACATTTAAACTTGCTATAAAGAAATTTATGTCACTTGTTGTGAACACAACAATGGCACATCATTACCGCTGACATGGTAAGCCTGTTAGCAAACATTTGCTCTATTCAACGTAGATCAAGCACCTTACATGATGTATGTGAATCTAATGAATGCAGTCCAACATCTCTTGGAGCTCTGCTTTTGGCTTCCACCAGCTCCCAAGTGAAAAATCCTGAAAAATACATCTTGTTTTTCTGGGATGAAAACTAATATTATAACTAACTACATTACAGAGACACTTTAGTAGTAAGTCTTTGAAATATAAATTTCACATGCCTAGATATATAACTAGCCAACTGTTAACATCATAGACAAATGCAATAATGAACTTTAATGTCTAAAAGGCTGCAACAACTAGCAAGAATACTGTGAACATTACAGCCAGGGGTCATGCTTGTTAGACTACTTATATATTAACTAATAAATGATTGTAAAATATGCAGAAACAAAATAGCACCTCTTTTATCTTTAAGTCATTTGAGATGACATGCCTGGATGGTTAAGCAAGTGGAATACCAAAGCAAAATTTTGATTAAAAAAAAACAAAAACAAACTCTCATCTCCATGTTAATTCCCTGTGTAAATGATGGCATGTTAAAGATGGTATGTATCCAGCGCAGCATGTAGCCACAAGTCACCAGAATGCTCTCTGCCTGAGAAAAAAAAAACATGGGACTTAAGCGCATTAAGAGAGCATCCTAGGAAAAAATGATGAAGAGAAGAATGGGAAAAAGTAAAGACAGCCAGAATATCCTTAGCTAAGTTATATGAACCTCTTTAAAGAGCAAGAGAAACTAGAATAAAATGAAACAATAAAATCGAGGCGGCTTGGTCATGTGAGCCAGTGTGCAGAAGTATGGAAGATGGGAGCTGGGAGAGCTGGGGGTGAGAAAAGGAGGGCATGTCATCCTCCATCAGCACAACGAGCGCTCTTTTTTTTCCTGTTCAACACTTTTTCTCTACCAGCAAGCTATTTCCAACCCGTGGTGTGCTCGTATGTGTGTGTAAGTGTATGTGTGTGTGAGTGAGTGTGTGCTGGAGGTGAGGTTTGGGGCTGGGACCATTAAAGCTCTGTTAAAACACTTCTGATGCTGTTGGCTGATGCTGAAGCAAAAGGAGAGTGAAAAAAGAGAGGAAGTGAGACAGTGAGGGAGGGAATAGACACTCAGTGGCTATCTCAGCCCGCCCAGCAGTCCGCTGGCAGCCTGTCAATACTATGAGCACAGAGGTGCGAGATGAGTCAACAACCTAATTCTAACATCAAACTTTCATGGGCAGCAGAGGGGAAGAGCAGGAGGGAGAGGGAGCAGAGAGGTTTTCTGTTAATGCTTTCTCCATCACCTGACCTTCACTCCTCCAAACCTTTTAAAAACTGTCCCCTTTCACACACTCACACACATTCAGTGCCAACATACAAACTCAGGGAGAACACGCTGCTACACTTTTAAAGTTCTGACCTGAGGCTGAATTACATTTGGAGCATTTTAGCAACATATACCAGTGACCCGCTCACTCTCTCTCAGAGCCGGCCCACTCTTTGCACAGTCTCTCTTGCCCAGACTCAGAGAGTGCCGCTGGCTTTATTTATTTAATATGGCCTGAGAGAAGATGCAAGTTGGGCGAGCTGAGAAACTGTTTTAGGAGACTGGCTTTTAATGGCTTTCTGACACCCTGGGGTGGTAGTGGTTCGGTGGCGGCTTGGAAGGAACACCTCTTGAGTGGGAAATGATGTCTGTCCAAGCTTGTTGACCTGTAGCGTGACTGTATGGAAATCTGCTGTGGTCATAGGAAGGACGGAGTGCTTTAGATCACAGAGTAGAGGAGGAAGTGCTGCAGTGACTTGAGTGCAATTAGCAAGGAGAGGAAATGATGTTACAGAGAGAAACAGGCTTAAAGTTCTAATGGGATCATACAGAGCTGAGAAACTTCAGATACTCATTATGTGTAGCAGCAGACATATTTCATCTATATTTTATTTTCTGCCAAATAAGTTGACTAAATCCCTTAACACATTGGCAAACACAGCAAAACAGTGTTTTCCTTAGTTCTCTGTTGTCTGCAGGGATGCATACAACACTTAGAATCACTGTGTAGAGCACAGAGTAAAATTAACTAAAGGATTCCAACATTTTAGACTTTTTCAGCTAAAAAGTGGTAAATGGTAAGGTATCAACTATATACACCGACATTTACTGTGAAATAAAAACAAATTAGTGCTAAAAGATATAATTTTTGGTTTCTGCAAATCACTAATACATAATTTTAATTACTTCTGGACCAAAAATAGACTATTTATCAAAGCTTCCTAACTCATATACATGTGCTTGTTTACAGCCTACAGTCATAATTTTATCTTCTGTGACATTCACACATGCTTCCTGTATGCTATTTTGCACAATGGGAGCACAATAATCGGTATAGCTTTGTGAAAGGAGTCCAATATGAGTCGATGAGTCAGTGAAGCTCACTTCTGACCAATGACAGCGATACTGAGGTGAGTTGCTGAGGATATCCTGAAGTTTTCTGTTGGTAAGTGCTGCTGTTTCTGCCACTGGTAGACTCTGTTGGCTGGCGTTAGTGAAACTGTCTTTGAAGTGGATGTAATATTGTTGGATTAGTGAATAATGTCTCATTCAATGCGAGAATGTAATCAAACTCTTTATCAGAGGGAAAGTGCACAACCAACTGTTGTTGTTTAGCCAGCTTGTCAGCTGTCTGGAGATTGGAGAGTCCTTGCCTAATCTGCCGTCAAAAAGTAATGGCAACAATATCAGGAATAAATAAGCGTGCTTTCAGACATTTTAATGTGTTAGAGCCCTGACTTTAGTATGGGACATGAGGGTTGAGGTGAAGAGGAAGAGGATGACATTTTATTGAGATGCCAATGCTGTTGTCTCTGTCCTTCACGTTTTTGTTCTTCCCTGGTAAAGGGGACCCCTTCTCAAATGTTGACAATACTTTTTGAGAAACATTTGATACTGTTGACCATAACATTTTATTACAGAGATTAGAGCATGCCATAGGTATTAAAGGTACTGCACTACAGTGGTTTGAATCGTATTTATCTAATAGACTCCAATTTGTTCATGTAAATGGGAAGTTATTTTCACACACTAAGGTTAATTATGGAGTTCCACAGGGTTCTGTGCTAGGTCCAATTTTATTTACATTGTACATGCTTCCCTTAGGCAGTATTATTAGAAAGCACTGCATAAATTTTCACTGTTATGCAGATGATACCCAGCTTTAACTATCCATGAAGCCAGATGATACACATCAATTAGTTAAACTGCAGGAATGTCTTAAAGACATTAAGGCCTGGATGACCTCTAATTTCCTGCTTCTAAATTCAGATAAAACTGAAGTTCTTGTACTCTGCCCCACAAATCTTAGAAAAATGGTGTCAAACCAGATACTTACTCTGGATGGCATTACCTTGGAGTCATTTTTGACCAGGCTATGTCCTTCAATGCACATATTAAACAAATATGTAGGACCGCTTTTTGAAGTTGCGCAATGTTTCTAAAATGAGAAACATCCTTCCTCAGATTGACGCTGAAAAGTTAATCCATGCATTTATTAATTCTAGGCTGGACTACTGTAATTCATTATTTTCAGGCTGTCCAAAAACTCCCTGAAAAGCCTGCAGCTGATTCAGAATGCTGACACTACTGACAGGGACTAGAAAGAGAGAGCATATTTCTCTCATATTGGCTTCTCTTCATTGGCTCCCTGTTAAACCTAGAATAGAATTTAAAATCCTTCTAACATACAAGGTCTTGAATAATCAGGCCCCATCTTATCTCAAAGACCTTATAGTCCCATATCACCCAAATAGAACAATTTGTTTGGAGACTGCTGGCTTACTTGTGGTTCCTAGGATACTTAAGAGTAGAATGGGAGGCAGAGCCTTCAGCTTTCACGCCCCTCTTCTGTGGAACCAGCTCCCAGCTTGGATTCAGGAGACAGACACCCTCTCTATTTTAAAAACTTTCCTTTTTGATCAAGCTTATAGTTAGGGCTGGATCAGGTGACCCTGAACAGCCCCTTAGTTATGCTGCTATAGGCCTAGGCTGCTGGGGGGGTCCCATAATGCACTGTTTCTTTTCATTCACCTTATTTACTTGTTAATACTTCACTCTGTATTTAATCATTATTATTAATCTCTGTCTCTCTTCCACAGCATGTCGTTTGTCCTGTCTCTTGAAATGATAAAACATAGGTATGAAGGTGCAGCCACAGCATGCAAATGCTTACGAGTTCTCTTCTCCTCTTCTCCTCCGCCTTTGGCTTATTACACATGAAGCCGGCCTCTAGCCACAAATGTAAAACATGATTAGTCGGAAGGGAGATGTCCTTGTCAGCCACTGTATTCAAATATGGTGGGAGAACATGGCAGCTTCCACAAACTGACACTTGCTCCTATGTATTTTTAATGGATTAATTATTTTTATGAGAATGCATCAATTTGTAAGAATATGCAATTTTACACTAATCATACACAATATACTTTTTTCAATTCAAAAACCTAAAAAAATTACAGAATATACCTTTACTATTCAGAATGTAATCTAGCCCAATTTAGAGTGAACTGTAAAGGTTAACGAGAAAAAAAACAGTATGAACAATATTTGTTTCTGCATACCTGCTCACCTCCACATGTTGATTACACTTTTAGAGTTGGGATCAATGTTGGATGCAACTCAATTCTAATGTTAAAAAGTTGTGGTGGAGGGACAATTAACATGCTTCTTGATCATTTGACAGTTGGGGTTTGTGCATGCCAACCCCCTTAAGTCCTTCCAGTGACCCCCACCCCGATTCTACAAGCTATGAACTAGAGATCTTCAATTTACAAATTCACACACTGAGAAGTAGGAACCAGCATTTGGTCTGACAAACAAACAGACAAACAAAAAACCTTAATGAATTCTTTTTTAAACATCATATTTAGCCATTTCATGTCACACTGATTTTAATACATAAAGTGCTGTGAAAAAAATATTTGCCCCCTTCCTGATTTTTTAGTTTTTTGCATATTTGCCACGCTGAAATATTTCAGATCATCAAACAAATTTTATTATTACATGAAGATAACCTGAGTAATTACAAAAGGCAGTTTTTAAATGTATGTTTAATTTATTAAGTGTAACAAGATATCCAATCGTACCTGGGTAAAAAAAAAGTAATTGCTTCCTAAACCTAATAACTGGTTGTGCCACCCTTGGTGGCTAATGAGTGACGATGAGTCTTTCACATTGCTGCAGAGGAATTTTAGCCCACTCTTCTTTGCAGAATTATTCTAAATCAGCCACACTGGAGGGTTTTGAACAGCCTATTGAAGGTCATTCCAAAACATCTCCATCAGATTTAAGTCTGGATTTTGACTAAACCACTCCAAAATCTTCATTTTGGTTCTCTGAGTTAGTCAGAGGTGGATGTGCTGGTGTGGTTTGGATCACTATCTTGCTGCATTACCCAAGCGCACTTGAGCTTCAGGGCACAGACTGATGGCCAGACATTCTCCTTCAGGATTTTCTGGTAGAGAAAATAATTCATGGTTCCATCAATTACGGCAAGTGCTCCATATCCATGTTTGACTGGTTGTATGATGTACTTTTTATGAAATGCTGAGTTAGTTTTATGCCACATGTAACAGAACACAAATCTTCCAAGAAGTTCAACTTCTGTCTTGTGAGTTGACAGAATATTTTCCCAAAAGCCTCAGGGATTATCAAGATGTTTTTTGGTAAACGTGACATGAGCCTTTGTGTTCTTTTCCATCAGCAGTGGTTCTCGCCCTGGAACTCTCCCCTGGATGCCAGTCTTGTCCAGTCTCTTTCTCATTGTTGAGTCACGAACACTGACCTTAACTGAGGCATGTGAGGCCTGCACTTCTTTAGATGTTGTTCTGGGTTCTTCTGTGACCTCCTGGATGACTTGTTGATGAGCTCTTGGAGTAATGTTGCTAGGCTGGCCACTCCTGGGAAACTTCACCATTGATCCAAGTTTTTAGCCTCTTCACTTTGTCAGACAGGTTCTATTTAAGTTATTTCTTGAATCAACATTTTTGTTTTTCTAGTTTTGTACAGTTTTTTCCCCATAATAAATTAAATACTCAGTTTCAGTTATCTTTGTCTGATTTTAAAATTTGTTTAATGATCTGAAATGTGTAAGTGTGACAAATATGCAAAAAAAAAAGACACAAGCAGAAAAGGTGTCAGTTAAAACAGTAAAGCATGATAGTGTCTCGTGTCACTCATACAAACAGCAGTTCAGCTCTGTTATCATAATCCTCATAGTGTCCACTAACACTTATGATGCTGTTGTTGGTGACTGCTCTGTGTACTGAGGGCACTTAAAGGAGACGGTGCTGCAACATTTGTGAGACGCATTTATTATGCAGCATGGCAGGGTCAGTGGTGTCGATGACCAGCTGTAAGGCAGTGGATATAAAACTGGGACTGGCATTGACCTACTTAGATTTGCCATAAAGAAGCATTTGGGGAAAAGGCTTAAGAGGGAAAGATGATAATGCAAAAACAGGGGGGCACAACCAGTCTAAGAATGATAAATGAAAGTTTAATTATCCTCTGCAAGAATTAGGGAAATGATCCAAACTGTGTTACAAATCCACTGCTACACTAAAACAGCTTTTTTAAAGGGTCAGGATCAAAAATCTAGGCTTCTCTGGTTCACGTCAGAGAGATGATACCAAAATAACTGCAAGAGATCTTATTTGGGAAAGTGAGCCCTTTTTCGATTGGCCATGCTGGAGTGGTGAGCTGGGCTTCTGTACCTAGTTCATCTGTGGATTAAAAGATCTGAATTCTGGTTTAGCAAAGAGTTAAAGATGTCTATTTAAGACATGATGGTGTTTGCGTGGTAGCACAGTAATGCAGTGGTGCACTGTCACCTCACAGCAATAAGGTCCTGGGTTTGAATCCACACATAGTGTAGTGTTTCCGTGTTTTCGCTGTGCTTGCGTGGATTCTCTCTGGCTTCTTCCCACAGCTCAAAGACATGCTTGCTTGGCTGTAGCTGGGAATGTGACAGACTTGCAACATGTCCCAGGTGTGCCGTGCCTTTTGCCCTGGGACAGGCACCATTTCACCTTATCCAAGTGAACTACATAAACTGTTAAGACTAAGGCAACATGGATGAAGGCTTGTTTCTGGCAATGATTTAATACTATATGCAGAAAAGAGTCTAAATAATTATAATGCTATGTGCACACTCAGTAAAAATGTTTCTGCCTTTAGTGTAATCAAATTGAGATCATGTGGTGTCAGTTCTTGTCACAAGCAGAGGGACAGCATTTCAACCCTTTTTTGGTCCAACAAACACCTGTGCCAAAGCTTCTTTCTCAGCTCCACTCTACTCCACGAAAAGTGCATAAAAAATACAAAAACCTAAATAACCAATGAGGTACAATAATCACATAGCAGACATATTATCTGTACATGCTGAATAGTGATAATACAAAGAAAAAAGAACTGAGGTTAAGTAGGTTATTCAATTATTCAAATGCAGAAAAAAAATATCTCCAAGCCCTATTTCATTGTAGCTGGTCTACAGTCAGGTTACTGTGAGTTAGTGTCAGTCAGTGCCACTCAGTTTCATCTACTATTTATGTGATGAAGGTTCTTGAATACAGCTGTAACAGTGAATACAGGTACATAAGGATCTACTAAACTGCCCTTAGTCTGCATTTGATGTTTATAAAGGTCTACAAGCTGCATATTTAGGACAAAAAATATATTTTCTGAGAACAACAAAAAAACAAACAAAAAAACACATGCAATCTATATATGTGCATAGACTCTTTGAAAGCTATTGTATTGTTCTAAGCTATTCCAAAGTGAAATGTAATGTTTAGTCATGC
>JAMQGT020006196.1:0-29608 GCA_024447675.2 Pterophyllum scalare | reverse complement strand
ATTTAAAATGTATCTGTCTCATAATCCTTTCGTCCTTGGATACATACATTTTTTTTGTCATGAATGAAAGGCAGTTAAAAAAATACTTGCCATAGTTTTTGTGATGAATATATTTAACACATATTAATGGTTATTATGGCTATTTCAACTTGATGAATTTCAAATTGTGCTGTTTATTTTTTCTCTGTGACTTTTTCCAACTTCGTTCTTTATTTCAAATGTCTGCCTTTACGCCTGACTGAAAGTAAACACAGGAATTAGCCAACTGAACAAGTTCAACACAACCATGCTTTCTTTGTGTCAGCTGGCTTTACAAAACCTAAAACCTCGGTCAGAGATAATGGCTATCACAGTAGTGTTTATTAACTTTCTCTGTTAACCATGGCTGTCTGCTTCAGGCTATTTTTTAGTAGCTTAATTTCCAGCAGTGTAGAAAAGGATGCATACATTTTCTGCATCATGAACGGACTACATTTCAATTTCTGTGATGCAGAGTTTGTGCTGCTGTGCAGCTGGGCTTCATTTGGTGCTGTTAGTAAGATTTGGCTCTACAGGTTGCATATATGAGACATAATCCCCCAGTATTGAATCTATAGGGCACTTAAAGTATTATGTGACTAAAAGAACGAGTGAAAATGTGGTGCTGACAGTGGATTTTAAACCGAAACGCTGAACCCAGCCTGCTCCAGACCAGCTTATGCGTTCAGCATAAGCTACCTTGGCGATCTAGCCAGGTAAAAAGACAGCCACCTTCACAACACTAAAAACTCCTGATTAAACCGTTATTCTAGCTTTGCAGCACACCAGGCATTTTGTTAGCTGCATTCATAACCTCTGTCACATTCTGGTTTCTTTCTTTGATTGGCATATTTGTTGGAAGTGGTGGTGAGCTGAATCATATGAAGCAGAAGCACAAAGACAACAGAAGTAACTCGATACCTCTACAGTATAGCCAGAGAGTAATAAATTAACACCATCCATCAAGCACAACAGAATCATTGATGGGAAACACGCCAGGCTGAAATGAAATTGATTCAATTGGAATTATATATATTTTTAAAAACTCAACTTTGCTAGTGCCTATAGTATATGACAGTGTTATTCCCCTCAGATGTCCTTGTCCCATCAATTAAAATGTGCAAATATGATGACATTACTTGTGTGCTGAAATAAAATGCAGTGGAAACATAGGTTTGGAGAGTTGAAAGCATAATCGAATGGGCTCATATGGCTATGGCAGAAGTTGAAAAATCTGTTCTGTTTAACCAACCAGTTTATTGAAAATAAATGTCCATTACTGCCATCCTTCCAGCCAAGCAGCATCCCTCTGTCTATGCACCGTCGAACTCCACATGAAGTGGACTGAGGTCAGCTCTGGGGCAGCAACAGATGTGTGTCAACCTGCTCAACGAATGGGAGCAGGGAGTAACTGCAAAAATCTAAATATAGAACAAATGTGTACAAATCCAGTAATTTAATGAAATGTTTGAATATTAAAATTTGTAACATCCCAATTTCCAGTGGGAAAAAACCCCTCCCCCATCACACACCCACATATTGCATCTGACCTACAAATGTGTTCAGCATGTCCATCAAAGCATCTTTTCCCCTCTTTCTGCTGCTGCTGTCAGACTGGAACATAGACAACAGAGAAAGCAGCTATAAAATTGATTAAAATTGATTTTTAATAGGTCTCAGTTCATTACATTTGCCTCTCTGTGTGTCTGTGTGTACTTGTTGGGGGTGGGTGAGGCATGGGTGTGACAGATGCCGGAGGCAGTTTTATACAACAGTCATCACACCTGATGTTCTCTGGCCAGTGATGAAGAGCATTTGGTGCTATGTCACACTCGCATGCGGCATATTCAGAAAATATCCAGATCCCTTCACACGGGAATGACACAAATTAAATTCCACTGCTCACACTTGGTCCCAAATCAGTAGAGAGGAAGATTGAAGAACAGGAAACCACAATGGGGTTGAATTCATTTTCAGTCCATTTCACTGTTCAGACAGTATAGACAGTCAGTGTGAGAGCCCACACGCTATACTTTTTAATAGGAAGATTGATTAAAAAAACATAATAAATCAAAGTCAGAGCTTATATCAGAAGCTTAGAGCTCCTCCAGCCATCCTGAAGCTGAAGGACAGTAAAGTTCAAGGAAAAAACGAAGTTAAGCCCTGTAACAATAACCCTGTGATAATTCTGTGCTCTTCAAGTTAATTGATGGTGAACTTTTGGAATGAGGTGACGCTGCTGAAGACATCCACTGGGCTGAGTAAGCTCAGATGTTCTTTGAAAAAGAGAATCAGGAAAAAAATCTAAAAAGAACTCCTCTCAGTTTATAGGCTGGCTAGGATGATGCAAAGTATTTACCGTAGCTACTTATATTGTGTATATATTCCTTACGCTTGTCATACAGAATACAAAATAACTACTGCCTCTTCAGAAGGACACATTTAAACACAGGAATAAAAGTAAAGATGTTTGAAGGGAAATGTGTTCCCTCATTATAAACCCATGAAGCACGTGAACATTGTGTCTTAAACCTAAAATACCAAATGACACGAGCATGAATTTTGTGCCTGCTTGCATAAAACCAGCTGATGCTAACTAGCTAATGTGGTCCCAGCTTTGCTCTCATCTTTGTGAAGTCAGTAGAAAAAGGACAGCTTACACGCTCAACACAAAGGTCAAGCATCACTGTTCTCTTTGTATCATACAGCTGCACTTGGCAATCAGTTTGCAATGTCAGTCGCATCATCACTCCCTGTTGCCTTTTTTGTTGTTGTTAAACTACTGCTTTACTGAGCATCTTAAATGTTGGACATCATTAAGACATTAATTATATAGGAATTACTTTGAGGACAGATCATAATGTCCACCTCCACAGGCTTTAATAATGCTTCCTTAAGGTTAATTTTGCCTTTTTAGAAAAGGGGTTCTGGTTGGTCTGTGTCTTTTTGTTGCTTGTCCCATTAACTGTTCAGTTTACAGACAGAATTCTCAAATCTTTTGGGAAGCCGGGGACAACTAACAGGGAAGTCAATGCTCCAAAGACACATCACAATCTTAGAAGTAGTACAGAAAGTATCAAGCAGGGGTCTCAAATCTGTAATTCCAGGGCCACATGCAGATTCTGCTCATCTCCAGTGGCTCAAATGACAGTATTGCTGAAATAGTTTATAATAGCTCTTAGCTCTTAAAAGTAAATTGTTGCTTTGAGTTTTGTTTTTGCTTTTAAAAAAAGTATGAGAATATAATTTTAAACAAAAGGGACAGGTCTGCACTCTCTCTCATTCCAGCATAACAGGTATTTATAGAAAGGCCGCATTTATATTCAGCATTATCTTCATTCATGCCCAAAGATTATCCTATGGCCGGTGTGGTACATAAAAAAAGAAAAAAAAATTCCTAGATGTGTCCATTTTCTGGAATTTTCTTGGACACCAAGGGAACATAGATTAGCCAGACTGAAATTTCCTTTATATTTTACACACATTCAACAAACAAACAAACAAAAACAAACAAACTATTTTATAAAGGAAAGCATATGCTACAATCAGAAGTGTATTAGGACTCTTGCTAGTGCCTATGGGGCTCTTTTTAATCTTCCTAATGATCATGTGATCATGTGATAATCAATAATTATTGCACAAAAAAAGAAGCATTACCCTCCTCCAAAATTCCATTGTGAATTCATCTGGTCTGCACACCGTGTTGGGAATTGTAGATAGGAAAAAAAAAAATCTGAAAAAAATTTCAACTATGCTCTTTGTATATCCATGATAACTTAATTAGACTAGAAATGCCTGTCAACAATAAAATGTGTTTTGCATATGTACTGTAAATAATTATCATGTGTAAATCTATTTTTATCACAAGGTCCCTGTGATATCTGCCAGCCATCACTGGCAACAATGTCCACACACAAGCTCTCAGTCATCGCACATCCTTGCCTAGGGCACCCTTCAGTCTCAGCCCTCCATTCTATTTCATCCTTTATTTAAATACTTCCTTCCATGCATCTGCCGCCCTGTTCAGTGCTACATCCCATACTCCCCAGTGACCGCCTATTACACTGGGAAGCATCCTCCATTTCCCCTCCCTGCAGAGAGTGCGCTGGTATGTGTGTCTCCAAAACATTGCGGGTGCCATGACCTTCAGCTGAGTTGTAACTAAAGGCCTTGCGCACTCTCTCAGTCATATTCCACATCATCCAACTGTCCACAATCTACAGCTCTTTTATGTTCTCTCCGTATGTTCAGAGATCCACGTCCTTCTCCCAACGCCACCCCCACAATTCACAGATTACCCCCACCCTTACCCATCACTCTCTTGCACTTCTTTGATGCTTGCAGAGCCACAGCCTCCTCCCTTAATCCATTTTTTCATCCTCTATTACTCCATCCTCTTTGACCCTTCTGATTTTATTAAGCCATCTTATACTCGCACTCACCTCCCTTTAACCTTTTTGCCTGTTCCTACCTTTTCCTATCCAAATTCTTGACTTTTCACTCACATAAACCTCCTCTAGTTAACCAAGAAACTCACACATTCTGACCCATTTACATAAGTCCCAAGCTGCCAGCCTACACAAATCTTCACAGACTTCTAAGTGTTTTTGTTATCTGTTTCAAGTGCAGTGCAGTGGCTTTACGCTATATGCTTAACATACTCTTCAGAGTAATTACTATGATTACTATGAAGTTCCAGCTTTATCATCAACAAAGCTCATTCCTGTGTGTTTTGTTCTTATCATTCTACATTCCAATGACATCTTTTCTGAAACAGCCGTTAGAGGAGCTTTTAAAATCTGTCTGTAGTTAACATCACTGTCTCTGAAGAACTGCAGCCCCCCAATCAATTAATTCAGTCAAACCATTCAGCAAATTCTGATTTTCTTTCTTTCCACATAGTCTTTATTCCTCATGCATTATTTATTCACAAGGACAGAAGACTATCTTGCATGACCTCTGCAGCCTCCAGGGAGCCCAGAGCGTGCTGGGAGCATCCTGGAAGCATGGACAGCATTACAGCTGATCTTTCTCACTCGGACTGGTGTGTTAACCGGCCCTGTTGAGATGGTTTTGCACAGACACAGAGCTGGCTGACCATGACAGCTAGAAAAAGTCACCCACATGGCTGTGTTGCTTGAACATTGCACATGTCTGTAAGTCATACTTACTATCATCACATAGGCATACTGCACACCAAGCCTAATGTCATGCAATCAATACTTTCCATGCCATGCAGGGAAGGACCAGCACATCTGTTCAGTCCATGTGTGAGACTGTGCCTTCAGATGTGACCTCATCGTAAGTGATCTTATGACAATAATATTATTCATAAATGAAGAGAGGAAATCATGTGGTGATCATGTGATGGCAAGCTTCTCAAATGGTAACAAGCATGTGGTTTGGACTGGTTGTATGAAATTTATAAAATGAGATACATGAGTGGAAGATTTATTATAGTAAAACTTACCCCAAGTCTCTTAACGAGGTGAGCCCTCCCAGGGGGATGCAGAGGGACAGGGACAAATGTCTGTTTATGTTCCAAAAAACTGGAAGTTATAGTTTGGCCTGTGTGCTATGGCAGGCCATGGGTAATGGCCAGAAAGAAAGTTGTAAAACTTAGTGTGGGAAATAATTATTTGATCCCCTGTTGAATTTGTGAGTTTGCTCACTTGCAAAGAAATGAAGTTTAATTTTAATAGAGAGAGACAGAATATAAACCAATAATCCAGAGAAAAACCCCACATTGCATAAAAGTTATTACTTGATTTACATGTCAGTGAATGAAAAAAGTATGTGATCCCCAAGCAAAACATGTCATGGGCCGAGTTGGACCCAATGCAGGACTCTAGGCGTAGGTCAACTTAAAAGTCTGCATTGTGAAATCACAAAACAAGAATACCAAAATCCTCTTGGACATAAGGTATGGAACATAATCGGGGACGAGACATGGGCACATGACACACCACCATGACTAAAGAACAGCACGACAACAAGCAGGGGGAAGCAAAGGACTTAAATACACAAGAGGGCTGATGAGGGGTGTGGACACAGCTGGGAACACAGGTGAACTAAATTACACTAATGACCAAGGGGAAGCAAAATAGAACATAACACACATGGACCAGAAGACTATCACAATAAAACAGGAAGTAAAAACAAGAAAAAAAAATGCAGATTTGACATAAGGGGTGGTAAGAACCCAGGGAACCAAAACATGACCTTCCATGAGCCACAAGGCAAGAATCTAAGACATAAGAATCCAAGACACAGACTGAACACTAAACACTAGGGAACACTGGGAAACTAGAAATCAAAACACAACCTAAAACACAACCATGAACAGAAACAAAAGAAGCTCAAAGGAAAACATGATTCAAAAAACAAATCCTAAACCAAAACGCTTGGTCAAAGGACCCAGGATCATGACAAAACATGACTTAGCACTTGATGGGGAAACCCTTGTTGGCAAGCACAGTGGTAAGACATTTATTATATTTGGTCACCAGGTTTGCACACATCTCTGGAGGGGTTTTGGCCACTCCTCTTTTCAGAAACTCTCTAAATCCTTTAAGTTTCTTGGCTGCTGCTTGGCAGCTCAAAGCTTCAGCTCCCTGCACAAATTTTCTATAGGACTGAGGTCTGGAGGTTGTCTAGGCCACTCCATTACCCTTAATGTGCTTCTTCTTCAGTCACTCCTTTGTTGCCTTGGTGGCATGTTTTTGGTCACTGTCATGCTTGAAGACCCATCTTTAGTGTTCTGGCTGAGCAAAAGGGTTTAATTTCCAGGATTTTGTGGTGCATGCCCCTGTTCATTGGCCCCTTGATGCGATAAAGTCATCCTGTACCCTTAGCAGAAAAACAGCCCCAAAGCATAATGTTTCCACCTCTGTCCGACCTTTTATCTGATTTAGTGCTCAGTTCAGATAAAATCATTATAGTGGGTGATTTTAACATCCATGTAGATGCTGAAAATGACAGCCTCAACACTGCATTTAATCTTTATTAGATTCAATTGGCTTCTGTCAAAATGTAAAGGAGCCCACCCACCACATTAATCATACTCTGGATCTTGTCCTGACATATGGCATTGAAACTGAAGACCTAACAGTATTCCCTGAAAGCCCCCTCCTGTCTGATCATTTCTTAGTAACATTTACATTTACTTTAATGGATTACACAGCAGTGGGGAATAAGTTTTATTATAGTAGGAGTCTTTCTGAAAGTGCTGTAACTAAGTTTAAGGATCTAATTCTTTCATTAGTATGCTCTTCAGTGCCATCTGCCAACACAGTGCAGAGCAGCTACCTAAACTCTGCTCCCAGTGAGGTAGATTATCTCATCGATAGGTTTACATCCTCACTGCGTACGACTTTGGATACTGTGGCTCCTCTGAAAAGGAAAGCCTCAAATCAGAAGTGCCTGACTCCGTGGTATAATTCACAAACGTGCAGCTTAAAGCAGATAACCCGTAAGCTGGAGAGGGAATGGCGTCTCACTAAAGTAGAAGATGCTCATTTAGCCTGGAAAAAGAGTTTGTTGCTCTATAAAAGAGCCCTCTGTAAAGCTAGGACATCTTACTATTCATCATTAATTGAAGAAAATAAGAACAACCCCAGGTTTCTTTTCAGCACTGTAGCCAGGCTGACAAAGAGTCAGAGCTCTGTAGAGCCAAGTATTCCTTTCACTTTAACTAGTAATAACTTCATGGATTTCTTTACAAATAAAATTTTAGACATCAGAGGAAAAAATATTCAAAACCATCTCAAAGATTTATCTTCATGTTCGGCTGCTTTCAGCACTGCTGGTATTTGTTTAGATTCTTTGGCTCCAGTTGATCTTTTGGAGTTAACTTCAATAGTTACTTCCTCCAAACCAACAACATGTTTATTAGATCCCATTCCTACTAGACTGTTCAAAGAAGTCTTTCCAATTATTGATGCCTCAATCTTAAATATGATCAATCTGTCTTTATTAGGTGGCTATATACCACAGGCCTTCAAGGTGGCAGTAATTAAACCGCTACTTAAAAAGTCATCACTTGACCCAGCTGTCTTAGCTAATTATAGGCCAATCTCCAACCTTCCTTTTCTCTCCAAAATCCTTGAAAGAGTAGTTGTAAAACAGCTAACTGATCATCTGCAGAGGAACGGTTTATTTGAAGAGTTTCAGTCAGGTTTCAGAATTCATCACAGTACAGAAACAGCATTAGTGAAGGTTACAAACGATCTTCTTACAGCCTCTGACAGTGGACTCGTCTCTGTGCTTGTCCTGTTGGACCTCAGTGCAGCTTTTGATACTGTTGATCATAACATTTTATTACAGAGATTAGAGCATGCCATAGGTATTAAAGGTACTGCACTGCAGTGGTTTGAATTATATTTATCAAATAGACTCCAATTTGTTCATGTAAATGGGGAGTCGTCTTCACACACTAAGGTTAATTATGGAGTTCCACAGGGTTCTGTGCTAGGTCCAATTTTATTTACATTGTACATGCTTCCCTTAGGCAGTATTATTAGAAAGTATTGCATCAATTTTCATTGTTATGCAGATGATACTCAGCTTTATCTATCCATGAAGCCAGATGACACACATCAGTTAGTTAAACTGCAGGAATGTCTTAAAGACATAAAGGCCTGGATGACCTCTAATTTCCTGCTGCTAAATTCAGATAAAACTGAAGTTCTTGTACTCGGCCCCACAAATCTTAGAAACATGGTGTCAAACCAGATACTTACTCTGGATGGCATTACTTTGGCCTCCAGTAACACTGTGAGAAATCTTGGAGTCATTTTTGACCAGGATATGTCCTTCAATGCACATATTAAACAGATATGTAGGACCGCTTTTTTACATCTGCGCAATATTTATAAAATTAGAAACATCCTTTCTCAGACTGATGCTGAAAAGTTAATCCATGCATTTATTACTTCTAGGCTGGACTACTGTAATTCATTATTATCAGGCTGTCCTAAAAACTCCCTGAAAAGCCTTCAGCTGATCCAAAATGCTGCAGCTAGAGTACTGACAGGGACTAGAAAGAGAGAGCATATTTCTCCCATATTGGCTTCTCTTCATTGGCTCCCTGTTAAATCTAGAATAGAATTTAAAATCCTTCTCCTAACATACAAGGTCTTGAATAATCAGGCCCCATCTTATCTCAAAGACCTCATAGTACCGTATCACCCCAATAGAGCACTTCGTTCTCAGACTGCTGGCTTACTTGTGGTTCCTAGGATACTTAAAAGTAGAATGGGAGGCAGAGCCTTCAGCTTTCAGGCCCCTCATCTGTGGAACCATCTCCCAGCTTGGATTCGGGAGACAGACACCCTCTCTATTTTCAAGATTAGGCTTAAAACTTTCCTTTTTGATCAAGCTTATAGTTAGGGCTGGATCAGACGACCCTGAACCACCCCTTAGTTATGCTGCTATAGGCCTAGGCTGCTGAGGGGGGGTCCCATAATGCACTGTTTCTTCCTGGATGCAGGAAAGGCTTCAACTCCCATTAAGCCAGTTGAGGCCAGGAAGGTTTTTACTTGATTCAATTTCACCATGACCTATCGTCCAGGGTTGCAAAACACCAAACCCACCGCCTTCTCTCGCCAATGCTCCACCTCTGACCAAGTCTCTGAGCCTGAAACCATTATTCCATCCTTCTGGGTTATCAGGGCCCTAGATTTCATCACCGGCCTGCCTTCCTCCTCATATAACACCGTGATACTAAAAGTTGTTTTTTCAACACAGTCCATTTCAATGTCCTGCTGAAACCTCCCACAGCTCTGGAGACACTCAGCTTCTCACTGACAACGTGTTTTGGCTTCATGGGATACCCCTGAACATAATTCTGACTGAGGGCCACAATTTGCATCTAAAGTATGGAAAGAATTCTTTTCTGCCATTAGAGCACAAGTCAGTCTGTCCTGAGTTTCTTACCCCCAGACTAATAGCTAAATGGTGTGAGCTAATCAGGAACTGGAAGCGGCGCTGAGCTGCGTGGCATCATCTAATCAGTCGGCATGGAGTTCCCAGCTTGCATGGATAGAATATGCTCACAACTCACTGATGTCCTTAGCAACTGGCTTCACCCTCTTCTCTGGGGTCTCAAGATCCATTATTCCCCTCCCAAGAAGGGGAATTTTCTGTACCATGTGTTCAGCATCATCTTGGCTGCTATTGTCGGCCACAAGGGCAGCTTTCCTAAGACTATCTGACCAGAACAAACATCTGACTCACCGGCACTGGCTTACCTGCTAGAACTTATCATCTAGGTCAGAAGGTCTGGTTATCCACCAGAAACATCCAATTGCATACTGAATCTAGGATGCTCTCTCCTCTCTGAAACCCAAGAAATTAAGCTCTTCTTGTTTCTGGATTCACTGTGACTTGCTCTGGCAACCTTGCCAGCTAACCACCCCTTGCTCCCAGCCTCCATCATCTCCCTGTGTCCAGCTCTTGAGTCCAGTATCTGAACGAACTGTGACACACACAGCTGTCAGTGATCTCTTTCTTTAATGCTATGTATTTAAGGAGCAGCAGAGGTGGCAGTTCTTTGCCAGATTGCAGCTTTAGTGTTTGGTCACATAAGTTTTCTGTGATGCAAAGTAATCTTGTTTTCCTGTTGTCTTTTAGTTTTCCGCACTTCCCTTGGGTTCCCCAAAAGCCTCTGGATTCTCAAAAGAACTGCTCCTGCAGAAGTCAAATGCTCGTTGAATATACTCACCTGGCTCACGTGCATCACCTGCCTACCTGCTCTCCGCTGCCATCTGTCAGCCTCAGCCTGCTCACCTCTGGTAACCTGTCCTTCATTTCTCATAAATGGTTGACAAGTAAACTCCACTCACTGCATTATTCCACTCTTAATTGAATACAGTACATTACACGAGTAGCTTCTAATGCTGCCATCTTTACACTAATCATCCACGATTTCTGTTCCAGCAGCACCATCGCTAAAAGTTTTCTTAGTTCTTTGTAGCACTGTGAATAAATATTTTTCACCTTCACATTCTGCCATGTTATTCTACTCTCTTGGGTCCACTAATTTGGTTTGCTCTGATATGGAGTGCTGCTGACTTCAACTGAGGACTTTGGCTACGTTCACACTGCAGCCTGAAGTGACCTAAATCAGATTTTTTTGTCCTTATGCGACCTGTATCTGATCTTTTCATGACATGAACAACACAGATCCGATTTTTACAAATGCGATCCAGGCCACTTGGATATGTGGTCCTAAATCTGATCTTTTCAAATGTGACCTGTGTCTGTACGGCCAGATTGCATTCATCCGACCTGCACATCATTGATGCTTGACAAACATCACTATTCTGCGTCCTGCTACGCGGAAGCGGAAAGGAAAACAAACTTACTTCCCCAAACACTGAGCATGCTCGCTACGTGTGACGTTATTGCGTCCTCTACTGCGCATGCGGGACACATTGGATTTTACAAAAAATCAGAATTGAGCATTAAGGCCTGCAGTGTGAATGTAGCCATAGTTGGGCGATGAAAGGAATAAAGGATCCCTTCAAACATGCTGACACACTCATCTCCATACTCAGGAGTCTGGAGATGAGGGTCCAAGTCCATTACTGGGGTACAGTTAAAGAGGGAGTTAAAAAAAAAACTCTTCAGTGGGTGGGCTCCCAGGGTGGGTGAGATTAGGGGCATTTAATGTCCAGTCGATTCGAAATTTAAATGTTCCTGGCCTTGCTAGTTGGTGCCAGAAATACAAGTCAGTTAATTATATTATTATATTATTTTATTATATATATATATATATATATATATATATATATATATATTTATTTTTAAATTTAGGACAATGACTACTGGCTAGCAAATTAGTTCCTAGGAATAGGAAGATTTTTTTTTAAATTTATTTATTTATTTTTGTCCTTGTAAAGAATTTGTGTTAGACTCCAGAGGTGATGGGAACCAGTCATATTTGACAATATTCATTAGTGGACTCCTTGGCTACTATTAGCTGCCACTGCTCATTGCTAATGCTGTACGGAAGCAGTAGAAGCATTAAAACAAGGCACCTGGATGGTGATATCAGGCTGGAATCAACTGAGAGAGTCAGGGAAGGCCTGATTTTTAAGTTATCTTACAGGTCTTTCACTTAATGGCAGAATTGTGTTTGTTACATGGAAACGCTTGACTATGATGTCCACATGTGAAAGAATGCCCATAAATCTGTGTAGAAATCAAAGAAAAATTATCTTGCCAGAGAATTCTTTGCATAATTCTCTTCATTCTTTCGATGGATGGGTAGACTGCAAAAAGGGACTGTCAACAGCTAATTTTGCATATTATTAATAATGTCTGGGGGGAGGATGGGGTTAGGTTCTAATAATTCACTGAATCCTCTGTCACTGAATGGATGCCTCTTAAAACATAGGCTGTTATTATCCATTTAGGAAAATAGCTGGAATGATAAAACCTATTAATACCAACAGGGGGATGTTGCATAGTTATATGAACAAAACACGTCTGTTCCAGTGTGTCAATACCAGTGCACACTGGAATTTCTGAAGGCTTGATGCTTAGAACAGCAGCAAATCAGCTAGAAATCATGAAAGTGAATGTGTGTGAGCTTTCTCCAAGTTCTTTCGCAGCATGGCTGATTACGCAGGAGAGAGGCTGTTCTGACGTCAGAGTGTGTTGCACAAGCACCCCCCCCATCCCCCCCCCCCCCGGGAGTATCATTCCTCCCCATTCATTCACCTTTTTTCTTTTTTAGTGAAGATGCAAAAGGCTGGAGAGTACGTGAATCATTGCTAAAGGCTACCAAGATAGTATGTCATAACCCAGAAAAATAAGAAGGAAGGGAAAGACACGCATAGTTGTGAATCTGTTGGCTTTGAAAGGCAGTAATGACGCAGGCACTCCCTCCCCTGCCTCTAGTTCACACTGAACGTGCTTGTAATCCAGATCCAAGGCTCTGCATGTTTTATAAAGTCCTCTGCAGTGGAAGAGTAAGATAATTGTAGAAAAGGAGATGGAGAGAAAAGTATAAATCCAGAAATTGTTAGAATCACTGCATCTTTATCTGTATTTTACAGTAATACTGTAACTGATAAAAAGATTTATTCTTATTAGCCATTAACCTCTATGCAATGCCTCAAACACCCAGAGGATACAACTGCAGAAACACTGTAATGTCAGCACACAGACACTGGCTGACACTCACTTTAACACTGGATTCATCACAGTGTCTAATAGCCCCATTAATAAATCATTACAAGCTGACATTGATGTGTAACATCCGTTGAGGCAGGGTCATCGAGTTTGTCCCCTGATAGATGAGCCTCCTACCCAGCAACCACCCACCCAAACAGGACCCCACCCTGCTCTGGAATGATCCCTGCTATATTACACCCCTCACCCAGTTCCCCGGCATTCAAAGTGGGCAGCGAGAGATACAAGGAATCAAGTGTATCCCACTTCCAATCACATCAAGGCTGCAACACAATTTTCTGCCAGTAAGAGGGATACTGGTAAGAGTGATACAGTAAGAGTGAAAACAAAATTTGTCCTCAGTCTGCTGACAGTAAATAAAGAATAAATAAAATAAATAATAACAAAAATAAATGAAAAAATTAACAAAATATAAATATGTTCAGTGAAGATTTTCCCTCTTACTGCTGGTAGGCAAAGTGATAAGAACAGGATACAAAACAAGTGACACAAACTGATCAATATGGATTTATTTACACTGTCTGACATGCTTGTTTCACTGTGTTGCAATGTTGAATGAAATGTATCACGTCCTTTTAGGTGGGTGCATTTCATTGTACATCACCTCAGTGCAATACCCGACAATCAACTTGAGCAGAATCTTTGTAGTGCATCAATATCTGCACTGTCAGATTTTTGTTTTGGCTCATCAGCTAAAAAACAAACAAAACAAAGCTCACCATCCTAAACTCTGCCTACGAAGTTAATATTTTTCATGTTCTAGAATTAATAACATTTTCTAACCTCTTAGGCCTAGAGACTAGTCAGTAATCATCTGGCAACCACCATCCTGGTCACTCCCAATGAAAATCTTAACATCTGACACTTGTCTAAATCTGCTCCTCCTTGCCTGTTACACCTGTCTTCCTCTCATTCACACACATTCGTATTCTTGCTTCTACTGACTTTGGTTTTTCTTCTCTTCAGAGCATACCACCACCTTTCCAGGTTCTCTTCCATCCACTACCTACTCTCACTACAGATTACAGTGTCATCTGCAAACATTATAGTCCACGGAGACTCCTGCCTGATGTTATTGTCAACCTGTCTGTCAGTATTCCAGAAGGAGCTCAGAGCCGATCCGTGATGTAATCCCACCCACATCTTGAACCTATCTGTCACTCCTACTGCACACCTCACCACTGTCTTGCTGACTTCATGCATGGCTTAGACCACCCTCACATATGCCACTCCTGGCTTCCTTATGTGGTACCACAGTTCTTTTCTTGGCACCCCATCATATGTTTTCTTTAGATCCAAAAAAACAGTGAAACTTCTTCTGACCTCCTCTATACGTCTGCATCAACACTTTTAAAGCAAACATCACATCTGCAGTGCTCTTTCTTGGCATGAAGCCATACTGCCGCTCACTGATCGCCATCTCTTCTTAACCTAGCTTCAACACATTTCACATATGGCTCATCAGCTTTAGGAGTTACTACAGCATCATCCTTGTTCTTAAAAACTTCTTCTCCATTCCTCGGGCATCCCCTCGGTTTCAAAGATTTTGTTAAACAATCTGATTAAAAAGTCCACTGCCCTTTCTCCTAGACATCTCCATATGTACACAGGTATGTCATCTAGACCAACTGCCTTTCCATTCTTCATCTTCTTCATAGTTGCCCTCTTCCTTCTTACAAATACTCTGCACTTCCTAATTCACTAACTCCACCCTTTCTCCTCTTTCTCATTTTCTTCATTCAGGCCCTTCCACCTTCTAAACACACTCTCTTCACTCATTAGTACATTTCCATATATCCTTAATCACCCTAACCTGCTGCACATCCTTTCCAGATTGATCTCTCATTCTAGCCAATCGATACAAGTCCTGCTCTCCTTCCTTTGTGTCCAGCCTTATATTCAACTCACTAGAGGCCTTTTGCCTTTGCCACCTCTCTCTTTCCTGTATACCTCACCTCCCACCTCCTGTCTACTCGCTTCATCTTCCTGACTATCCTGCTTTTTCTTTGCTAAGCTCTTCCTAAGCTCTTACTTTCCTGTACTTCCTCATTCCACCACTAAGTCTCCTTGCCTTCTTTCCTCTGTCCTGGGAATACTCCAGATACCTTCTTAGCAGTTTCCCTCATCATTTGAGCTGAAGTGATGAGGGAAACTGAGCCATCCACAGGGAAGAGTTACCTGTCTCAACTCCTCCTTGAACTCTGTGCAACATTCTTCCTTCTTAAACTTCCACCATTTAATTGCTTCTGCTTTTATTGTCTTTCTCTTCTTGATTTTCAAAGTCATCGTAGAGAAAACCATCCAATGCCACCTAGCTACATTCTCCCCTGGCACCATCTCACAGTGATGTGAGCCCTCATACCCTGTGGATGGGGGTATTTTCACCTAGGAAGCAATTACTCCCAAGTTTATCACATACTAAAGGTGATCACTCAGAAAAACTTTGTTTTGATTTTCAGTGACCCTGACCAGTGACCGCCCCTTTTTTACACACCATCAGATGGTTAAAGGTTGTTGTTTTGCCTTTAATATGTCACCCAGCTTATAGCATTTGTAATCATGAAAATAAGAGATTTTTTTATGTTACTCCCCTAAAGTGTTAACGAACCAAAAAGGCAAAAGAGAGGCAGATGCTGGAAACATCAACCCCATGGGTCACCAGTTTGACCTCTGAACTTTAACCACTGGTCCTGAGCTGCCTGTGGTCATGCTCATCTGTCCTCGTGGGGCACTTAAGTAATTTTCTTAATTTGGTTCTGAGGGAGATAATAAGGATTTAATCATGGGTCGGCCCCTCCCCCCGTGGACAGTGCCTTACACACATGTTCACACTGACACATACACACATTGACAGGTACTGGTCTCAGAAGACCATGTGAACAGAGGCACAGTCCACCAGGTCTGGAATTCCCTGATTATCTCCAGATTTCCCTGGAGAGTTCATGGATCACGAATGTCTTCAGTGTTTCTATTTTCAACAACAGACATAATACCTAAGCAGAAATGTAAGTGTTGCTTCTGTGGCAGTCCTTAAAAGGACACAATTCCATTCATGTTGTGTGGACATGAGATGCAGCGTTTTGCTGGTGGGAATTCTCTGTAGCTTGGTAATTTCTGTTTGGACTAAACTAAACAGATTGGATCTGGATAAAAGAAAAAAGGGGAAATGCCAGCAACAATTCAAAAGCCTACCTATTTGATTTTGACCTCTTGTGGGACTTATCCAGATCTTACTTAGATTCATACATTGCAGTTATGATTTCTGACCGTTCCATGTGTCAAAAACACTCAGAAAGAGTAATGCCAAAAGAGTCTCAACAAAATTCAGTCCCCAAGGGGTCAAAGCAGTCAAAATGTATTTACTTCCAGTCTTCATGAGTTTGGTCTCAATGAACTTTGACCTACAAAATAACAAGACCCACCCACCCTCCGGCCTTTTTGAGATGGAGAGTAAAGTTGACCTGTATTTCAGACAACCGTGATAGTTTGTAGCCTCATATTCAAAGCCCGAACAGGGTAGAGGGGAACATAAATAAAGTGACTGAGTAGTTGTGCTCATTTTGGTCTTGCTTTTGAGTCTAGACTTTTTCTGTTATTTGGTCTTAGTCATGTATGCTTCCCCCCAACAGGATATTATATTATTATCTTAGAGTTCCTTCTTTAAAGTGCCTGTAATGCTTATTTTCAATAGTTTAATAAGTCACAACAGGCATTGTCCCATAAGTGTAGCTTTGTGTACAAAACTATATGCTGTATGTAGGATACATTTAGGATTACAATTTTTTCTCAAAGTTGTAATCAAGATTCTAGTAAATTAAGCTACATTAAAGCAAATGTGCACAAACACTGATATGTATTTCTTACAGAATCTGTACATTTCCCTTCTCCAAAATTCAGAACTTGATTTTTTTTCTCTATCCATGCAGTGAACCACACCTTGAGGTTGAAGTCAGTGAAGAAGTGCACTTAAGTGTAATGCTTCTCGATAGCCACAGGATTCTAGCTCATCAAGTCTCAACTTTAAAAATAATTACTGACTCAGTATTTCTAGAAGATTCATTATGGTTTCACTGATCTTTCAACTTGATAACAATAGCTTTCTTGTTAGCACACTGCGGATAAAGCAGATATGGCAGTTAACACAGGTTCATACCCTAAAAGGACACTTCCTAAATTAATCTTTGCTTAGACTTGATCTCAGTTAGTACCTTCAAATATGATGCTGCTATGATTGCCAGTAGCTGATGCCCCCATCTGAATCTTATTTAAAAAGTGTTCATTTTGCTCTAGAAAAGCAAAATATATTTTTTTTTACATGTGACCCCTTTAATAAGTGTGCTGGTGGTCATTGTAGTAGTAATTGTTCAGGTAATTTGATTTTAGGTGTTAGAGAAGGGTCTGGTGTCTGAAATGGTGTTTCATTGACTGTTGTCACTGTAGTCGATGGTGGGCCTTAAATCTGCCAGTTCAAGTCACTGAACTGGATCTCTCTGGTAACACTGTGGTTTTAAAGTCCAAAATCAGTAGGCGGCATTGTCCACCTTTTACATACAGTCTGTATTCAAGTCTATGTTCCAATGGCTGCTCGTGCAGGCTTTTCTCCACATCATTGATAGTTTCTGCTTGAGAGTGAGAGGATTCTGTTAAAACAGCATGAAAGCAGGTATCTCCTTATGCAACTTTTCCTGTTATGTCTAATGCCACTGATGCAATGTCCTTGAAATCCGCTTCAGGACTGAGGGATTGTAAGTGTGATCTGGAATCACATTATTATTGTTCAGCTGTGGTGGTGATCAGCATGGCTTTACATTTAACACAGTTCCTTCTGTTTCCCTTCATGCCCCCTCCCCCCCATTTATGCTATTCCTTTCTTATGCAGATCAAAATTTAGTAATAGATAATGATCTCTTAGAAATAAACACACAATCACGTATTCCCACAACATACACATTGACGCACATATACACCGACACCCTTCATTGCGGGCAAGCACCATCCTCTGCTTGGCTTTCCCCATCATTCTCTCCTCTTCTCTAGCTGTGATCTGATTGGTTGTTGCATGGGTGAGGCTCACTGCAGAGGCAGAAACTAAGGGGAGGGGGGCTTCCCCCGCTTAGCACGACTCATACACACAAAACCAACCACCTACACACGCACACACATACACACATACAGGGAATCCCTCCTTTTCTCTTTTCAGCACGCGCCACGTTTTGGGTTACACACTCCTGGTAAATTATTCACATCAAAAGGAGGTTTCGTGCTGCCCACCAGATAGGATGAGGTGGTTTGAGTATCTCTGCACTCCTTGGAGTTATTATACCCTTACCACAAGAATACGGGGATTCGCTATCTGCCAGAAGTGAGATTCCCACCACTGTGTTATTAATAGGGATGTCTCAAGTTTTGGGCTGATGGTTATGCTTAGTTATGCCTTCGGAGGGTAAGAGGATCCACAGTGCAGTACAGCTGTCGAGTGCAGACGTTTTCGGTCAGATTTTACTACTGATGCATGTGCACGCCTGTGTTTTTGTGTGATGGCACGAGAGAGCCCCCAGCGGATCGAGAGAGGCTCATAGCGGGAGTGTTTCTGATTCATCTGTTTTTGGGTGTGTACTTGTCAGTTTGTGTGTGTGTGTGTGTGTGTGTGTGTGTGTCTGTGTGTGTGTGGCTGTGTGTGTGCATTACAAGGAATATTTTCCCTCTTCCTGATTTCTTATTTTTTTGCATGTTTATCACACTGAAATGTCTCAGGTAGTCAAACTAATTTGAATAAAGCTAACACAGCATTTCATAAAAAGAACCTCACACCAGCAGTCAGACATGGTGGTGGTTGTGTAGGTCTGGGCCTGCTTTGCTGCTTCAGCTCATGGACGACTTGCTGTAATTGATGGAACCATGAATTCTGCTCTCTACTAGAAACTACTGAAGGAGAATTTCTGGCCATTGGTTTGTGCCCTAAGGCTCAAGCACACTTGAGTTATGCAGCAGGACAATGATCCAAAACACACCAGCAAGTCCACCTCCGAAGGGCTAAAAAAAAAGGAAAAACAGCAACACCGCAACGACCTTTTATATATCATGTGAGAGAGTGCAGTGAAAGGATAAAGGTGTTGGGCAATCTGATCAAATAACGTAGTTAAAGGTCACTGTTGTGTCTGTCACAATGACATTGTAACAGAAAGACACAGAGGATAGAACACACATGGTGAGATAAGGATATCCCCTTCACTATTTTTGGAAAATCTGAAGGTGGTCAAAAGCAGAGCCAATGACATCCCTAGAATAATGTAACATCACAAGCAAAATCCCATGCAATAACATAATAAATAGTCATTATATATTTTTAAATACTCATTTGTGTTGATTTTGGTCTTGCTAGCCAAGTATTGATGTGAATATGTGCAATTTGCTGTTCCCGCACTTGAAGGCCAGCTACAGGGCAGCGCTGCTAATAATAACTGAGCTGTAATATGAATAGAGACGTCCTTATACGGAGAAGGAGACACAGAGGCAGGGAGCTGTCGAGTTGTCTTATGCCCACGGATGTCACGGTTGACATCACTGTCAAGCTGACCCTCCACTAAAAAGGCCTGGACGCTTTCCCTCCCTCTGTTTGTACATGTAGCCACCTCTCTGCATGCATGCTGTGTATGCTGGTCTACGTCACTTCCAAAAGGTCTGACTGTCAGCAGCTCTGTGAGAGTCACAAGACAGGCAGGGTGCCTGGGTGGGATCAGTGTGGCTCAGCTAGCTCTGTGTGGTACCATAAAGAGCCCACAGCATGACCGTACCGCAAATGTTACTGTAAGGAATGTGAGGAATGATGGAGAGCAGTGTGAGCGACTCGTGGATCCTGTCAGCTCTGATAAGATCATGTGAGACATGCTGGCTCCGAGTTTCTCGTCTTAAGCCCGATGATAACAATGATATGTGTGTTCCTATCAGCTGACAGTGGCCAGGTCATCAATTAGATTTGTACAATGATCAGCTGATTAGCTGCTATTTTTGGGAGGGGGGGGGTTGTTCCACAAAGTAGGTGGGCACAGTTCCATTTTAGCAGTCTGACAGGCCTTTCATATATTTAGTCAAATTTTACATAATCCATTTTTAAAAAGGGACAAAGGATAAGGCAGATAATTTTACAAAAATCAAAATAAAAGAACAAAAATCAATTATCATTTAATTTTATGAACAGGTGGCTTGTGTATTAATAATCTGATATACAGCACAGTTCTGCTGTTGCACACAAACTATTTACATGAGTCGACAGCCACACTAGTAGCTGATGATATGTCAGGGTCTATATTCAGGTACTTTAAGCAAGATACTAAAGACAGCATGCTCATAATGACTAGGCTAACTTGATGAATTTTTGCTGTTTCTTTTTTTTTCATTTTAACATTTGCTAATTAATTCTAAATACAAAGCTGAGTCTCAGTGAAATGTTTTTAACTTTACTAAAATGTAGCAAAGTACCAATAAAGTCAAAAAATAATGATGAAGCTTGATGAAGCAATCAGTATGAAGACATTTCATCATGGAAATTTGATAGTTGATGAGACATGTTAACAACTATCCAGAAGATGGACTGGGTAACATCTTCCCCCATTGTCTTGAACACAGGCAGGGCAGATAATCTTGAGTACTGCCGAGATACATCATGGGTGGTGTTATACATCAAGACTGCTTTTGTGCCAGTGTCTATTCTTGAATGGGCTAGAGTTTCTCGACTGAGAAAAAGAAAGACTTTGGAATCACCAACATCGTTGTCTGTGGCATGCACAACCACAAGAAATTCGCTACTGATTTACAGAAGCGTCCCAGAGATTTTGTCCATCATGTGTTGGCTTCCATTGAAATGACCCTTACTTCACTATGCAATCTCAACGTGAATTTTATTCCTTAAAACCTTAACCCTATGTATACTGATCTTTTAAAAAAAAAAACAGCAATGAAAACATGGTTCATCATGGGCACCAATGGAAACTAGACCCAAATTCATTTCTTCAAATTATGCAGGGCTGGGCCAGCAGCCTAAGCAGAGAAGTCCAGACCTACTTCTCTCCAGCCAATGCTCAGTGCTCTGGGCGAACACTGAGGCATTCCCAGGCTAGCTGAAAGATACAATTTCTCCAGCATGTCCTGGATATACCCTGGAGCCTCCTCCCAATAGGATGTGACCGGAACACCTCACCCAGGAGGAAACCAAGAAGCATCCTAGTCAGATACCCGAACCACCTCAACTGGCTCCTTTCAATGTGGAGGAGTAGCGGTTCTACTCTGAGCCCCTCTCGAATGACTGCACTCCTCACCCTATCACTAACGGGGAGGCCAGCCACCCTTTAGAGAAATCTAATTTCCGCCGCTTGTATCTGCAGTCTCATTCTTTTGGTTACTCCCCAAAGCTCATGACCAAAGGTGAGGGTAGGGAAGTAAATTTACTGGTAAGTCAACAGCTTTGCTTTTACGCTCAGGTCTCTGTTCACCACAGCAGACTGATGCAGCATCCGCATCACTGCAGCCACGGCCTCAAACCATCTGTCAGTCTCTTGCTCCCCTCTCCCCTCACTCATGAACAAGACCTAAAGATACTTAAGCTCCTCTACTTGGGGCAGCAACTCATCCCTGATCTGGAGTGGGACACGGTTGAATGCCTTCTCCAGCAACAACTTTAGACCTCAATATTTAGCCAAATGTATTTTTCTTCATCAGGACAGTCTTATTAGCATTTTCACCAAGTTATGTGCCAATACCTTGAGCACTGTAGTGCCACCATTGGAGTAAAATTGGACTTACATTTCAATTCAACTCAGTTTTATTTATATAGTGCCAAATCACAACAAACAGTCGCCTCAATGCGCTTGACAGGTACTCTGGTCATGTAGCTGGAACAGGTAGGCAACTGAAATACCTGTCAGCTGGTATTCTTTTTTTTGGTATTCATCATTAACATTGTGTGTGTGTCTGCGTGTGTGTATATGTGTGTGTGTGTGTGTGTGTATATGTGTGTGTGTGTGTGTCTGCGTGTGTGTATGTGTGTGCGTGCGTGCACACATGCCCTAATCCATGCATATGTGAGGACACGCATGTGATCTTTCCCAAATCAAAAGTGGTGAAATTTTATAGTATATATATATATATATATATATATATATATATATATATATATATATATATATATATATATATATATATATATATATATAATTTATTTTTATTTTTTTGAAAAAGTCACCACCAAAATGCACCTCAGTGAAAGCCAGCATCCAGACCCCTAAAAAGGGATAAAGAGACTGGCAGAAACCAAACCGGGCAGTGTGGTAAGTCCAAAAATCATAAAACAGGATGTTGATAAGAACCCAAGTGGCTGCAACCTACTTCAAAAACCAAGAAGTAGTGGACACCTTTGGACACAGGATAAGCTGAAGAGAATGGATGGATGGATGGATGGATGGATGGATGGATTTCATTTTGGTTTGCAGAAGCATTTGCCCACAACAATTAATTGAATTTGATGGCAAAGCCGCCAAAAAGAAAGTGAACTCATATCTCGACAACGCTTTGGCCTATTGAGACCAAACTTCACAGTAGTCTTTTGGACCTCTACTTCGGGGTGCACAAAAAAATTTGGCGTCATTACACCTTTGGGGGTACTGTAATTAACAAAAGTTTCTGGCAGATCTTTACACTTCTTCTATTCTCACAACTTGTTTCCTAGCAACTGTTACGTCTCGCTGCTTGGCCCCAGGATTGCTGCTTGCTGCTATATTTTACATTCATCTTGGTAGAAATATTTACACAGCACTGGAAGGATACCATCCTGAAATTTACCAAATGCAAATTTATGTTTTGTGCCCTTTTTTATTTTTAGCTGAAACCAATGGGCTTAGAGTTGAATCAAACAGAGAAGTTATTACTGACATGGGCTAACACATTATCGATTGATGCAATACCTTGATAGCAACACAATGCAGGATATGACCTGCTTTGCTTGTTAATGGATTCATTGTTTTATATAGTGAAAAAGACCCCTTGCCACAGCTGTTATGTTGACTAAACCAATTCACTACTTGCAATGAATAACAGCAATTGATGCAAGTTGACATTAAATGATCAAAGACATGCTGAACAGCGGGAGGAAGGGCATTTGCTTATGTGCTGTGTTGTGGTGACTAATGTATGTGCGTGCCATATGTGGCATGCATGCAGAATGCATATCAATTATGCATGTTTGCTGTGCATGCACTTCATATGCTTCAGCATTGTACACTGCTCTTGGGAATAAAATAAAACATTTGCATGATATTTAAAAAAAAGTTTGCCTTATCTTATTATGGTGGAGCCTACATGACAAAGATGAAAAAGGAAAATACATGAGTCTTCTGAGGAAGTATAAGGGTGATGCACATTTTAGTAAAAGGACAGGGTAGGCCTGATATATTTTGTGGGAAGTTGCACAATAAAAATGTTTCAATTTAGTTTGGTGTACAGTGTCTAAAAATGAAAAAAAGAAATATTAATTTATCAGTTAATAGCAACAGAAAGTTGCAATTTTACTGCTCCAATTCTGAGACAGAACAACCACGCATGTCATAAAATAACTGTTTAGAATAGTACTGCCATCTTCATCTGCATTGCCTGTTAAACATATAAGTTGCATTTTTTGGCGAGGGTGATGATTGTGTGCATGAAAACACATCTACCTGTTCTATGTTTCCATGACTACCTGACTGTTCTATTAATCCCTCCCTTGGAAGATTATCTGTATGTTTTTTACTCGTGCTGCCAGGCAATCGTGTGTTTTCATACATATGCAAACTCAATCAGCAAGAACAAACAAATCTGAAGTAAATTACCAATAAACATCAAGTGAATGTATGTCCGATTTGTCCCACTGTAAAGTCATTTGGATCACTGAGTATTCTTTGCATTGTGTTAATCATGTTTGGTGTACCATGCCTCGTTTTGCATGGTCCGCTGTCTTTCCACTTCGGCACTGACAGTTTCACTTTACTTCTCCACCTCGCTCTGCTGTCTGAAATGTCCTTTACCTATTCTTCTTTCTCAGCTGTATTTCTCTTTCTTTCTTCCTTCCATTGTTTCTACTATCAGGCCAGAAACAACAGTTATGAACAAACCAGAGAACACCACATTAGAACAGCAAAACAGTGCGCGTTCAGGCTGATGTCTGTGCTTGAATCTGCATTGGAAGAATTTGATCATTAATACTCATAAAAATGTATAGTATATATCAGTAAATGATTTGATATGGTATAAAGGGTAATGATACGTTTCTAATGTGACTTAATTTGAAGCTGATTTGACACAACTGGAGTGTGTGCAAGGTCATGTTCTGCACATGCACATTAAAATAAAATGATGGCACCTTCTGGACAGTGGAAGAGCTACTGGGCTTATTACATTTGACTAGATCACATGAAAACATTGAAAAATGCAAATGCTATTTTGACATACTGTGGATATGAACTGCAGCACAACAACTGTAGCATTCAGTGCACCAACATTTTCTAGTTATATGCCAATAAACTCATGGCATTGATGGGATATAAAATTTCCCCCTTTTTTGTTTACAAGAGTGTGTTTTGTGCCAGTGTACACAAAGTACTTTTTTTTTTTCAAATTTAAAGAGAATAAATTTCATTGCAGCACCTCAAAATGCTACTCAGTAGTTTGTAGGGCCACCACGTGCTTCTATGCATGCCTGTCAACCTCAGAGCATGCTCCTGATGAGATAAAGGATGGTGTGGATTGTTCTCTTCACAGATCTGGATCAGTGCATCACTGATCTCCTGGACAGTCTAAGTTGCAACCTGGCATCTGAAAAAACAATCAAAAAATATGAGGAGGGGAAAATGGCAATGTCCTCCACCTGGAAAACTATTCCTGTTGTTGGGTTGTGTCTTGTTGCCCCTCTAGTGCACCTGTTGTTAACACAGAAGCAGCTGAAAGTGATTAAACCCCCCTGAGCTACTTAACTGACCAGATCAATATCCCAGAAGTCTAACTGACTTGATGCTATACTCTGATTAACCCTATAATGCTGAACGTGTTGTTGGGGACACAGGATACTTCAAAAGCACTTTTTACCACCACAACAGGCAGCAGCCACCTTGCTGCCTCAGCTCCTTGCAGCCTCAACAATGGAGGTGTGGAACATGGTCCGTTCGGACCTAATGTTCCCAGCCTTCACCGCAATGCTGCAAGTTCAGCCAGAGGTGGGAGTTGAAGATTTCACAGACCGGAGCCTCTGTCAGAAGCTCCCAGCACACCCTCACTATATGTTTAGGCACGCCAGGTCTGTTCAGCGTAATACCCCGCCACCTGATCCAACTCACCACCAGGTAGTGATCAGTTACCAGCTCAGCTCCTCTCTTCACGCAAGTGTCCAGAGCATGCATGCATTTAAGTGTGTATGCATATTTGAGCAGGCACACGATGAAGACGTGACAAATGAGGTTTGCGTAACAAATATGAAGTCCGTATGGAAGTGTCCTAAACCTGCGTTCTTATCCATGATGTGTACTAAGTTCAGTTGTATGGAGGTCTATGGGAAAATGGTTCTCAGCTCCGATACTGTGACTTTAGTAAAGACTTTACAGAGGAGTTTATGATCTCAATCACTAGTTTCAAGTCTTACTAAATAAATTATAGTTTAATAAATTATAAATTATGGTCTCCATTGGAGTAAAAACGAAGGCTAAAGGTCAGCATATTTTAAGGTGGGCCTACACTGTGAATGACAAGCACTCAGTGTACCTCAGTTTCTCAGTCAGATTCATTTCTTGTCACATTAGCAACAACAAAAATTCTCAGCTTGAAAGTTTCACAACAGGACTTCAGTAAGCAATGGGTGATGGTAGCTTTATCCATCTCTTTTTCATGCATTTACTTAAGAAGGTCAGAGATCAAGGTCAGATGGTGAACAGCAGCTCTCAAGGGACATGTACTCTTAGTGGGTGCATGTCGCAAATGAGAGCTGAAACCCATGTTGAAGGACAATGTCCCAAAAATGTCCTAAATCAAGACAAAACGAGCCCTGCTCCTAAAGGCTGCAAACAAACTGCAGTACTGTGTGTTTCCTACATACAGTCTCTCTCTGAAGCCCATGTAGACCAGGCCAATGGAAGACAGAAAGTATAGACAGATCTTTCCTCTCTGTCACAGTCAGAAATTAATTAGTTAATGAAGATAACACATCTGCTTGGTAAGACCATGTAAAGCCCAGGTTTCTGTATGTGTGTGCGTGTGTGTGTCTGTGTTGATGCACCAAAACTAAGGTGTGAAATGAATTTAAAATTAAAAAGGCAGCTGAGACTAAAGTGCATTGTAAAAGGCTACAACTTATGCATATGTGATTAATCCACAAGAATTGTTTGATCTTGCTCGTGGTGATCCAGGAATTGTATATTGTAGCAGCTTTGTTTAAATGTATATTTACATTTCTGTACTTATTTATGTGCATTATATTCGCACTGTGCGTATTGTTAATGTAACTAGCTGCCTCATAGAGGCGATGATTGTGCTAGAAGTGCATTCAGACATTTAGAAAAGAGTGTGACGGACCTTGTGAGAGCTTGCGTTTGTGTGTTGAAGGTGACTGAGGTAGAATGCAGCCAGGTGTGTGTTAACACTGCTGTGCTGTCGTCTTGAGTGTAGCAGGTAGGCGCTGACATTCGTGACTCACTGCAGGCAATAAAGAGGTGCAAACAGATGAACAGAAACCAGGCCGAGGAAATGGATCAAATATTATTTATAATATATTACACAAAGCAATTTCTTTGATTGTATATTTTTTTTAATATATTAAATGAATTGAGTTCACTGCTTTTTATGGTAAAATGCATTACTTGACATAAAGTATTATTAAAACCAAATATATTGCACACATTTTGCTTTGATTTATTGATGAAGTAATGCTATTTCAAAAAGTGTCCTTAATCTCAGTGGTGCCTGACTGTTCTGTGCCAAAAGTTTTAGTGAAAACTGTGATTAACCCCAATCCTATCCCTAAAGAAAATGTGTATAATTTTGGTTTTTATTAAATAATTCTACAAGTCTTGACAATCAGGGAACAAAGAAAATAGTCATTCTAACTGACATACATCAAAAGCTATTCACATTTTTTCCTAAATCAAACTGTTCAGGATTAGGGTCTTAATCAATGACGACTTAGATCTTAGAGTCAAAAAGTCAGTAACGTTAGTTACTGAGGCAAGATGGGAAACTCAAATGTGTTTGGTAGCCGCTGGTTTTCTGTCACAAGGCCTGTAATAATAACCTTAGAAAATGCAGTGTGACCCACTGCAGGGAAAGAACAAGAAAAAAACGTAACATATGTAATTTCAACCCGAGGATCAGGTCACGTGTGGTCAGGGAGCGACAGATTCAAAGGGCACCTTTGTTCATTGAATGATGTTACCACTGACTCATACAGACAAACACATTAGCAGCAACATGTGAAAAGGCTTCTTCAGTAAACTAAACTGCTAATGACAAAATTAGAGGGGAAAAAAAAATAATCAAAAAACAAAAAGCAATTTGTATCCTTACACTGCTGCTTCCAAACTCCATCAGTATGCACTGGTCGTCTTCGGTCTTCAAGTAGTTCTTCAAAGCCTTGAAGTGTGTTTGGGTTTATGCACTTCCTCAAGTGCAAACCAGAGGATGGAGCTTCTTCTCCCTCTCCTGAGAACTTTACTATGAAGTTCAGTGAGGTAACTGCAGGTTTAACCATGGTGGTAAGAAGGTGGTTCACGCCTTACAGAGGTTTGAGAAGAAATTAACGTGCACAAAATCGCAATTGCAGATCATTCAATTCTTTGAACAATAACATCGCCATTCCTAAAATATCCCATGGATCTTAGTGTACAGTTAGTCTGCTTTAAGCCTAATATTTCATTTTTTTCCCTTCTCAACAAAAAAATACATGTATAGATTTGGAGAAGAACAATAGTTCTCTGGTTCCTACCTGCTGGCTACAAGAAATTTTAAAGCCAATTTATTTTTCTATCAGCCATAATAGAGAAATATAATCAGAAAAAAATCTCTCTTCGATTGGAACAACAAAGTGACTTTGGAAACTGGTTCTGATGACAAGACATTATGAAAATGCTACTTATGTATGCACACGGTATGCAAGTATTTTAATAAACAAGAGAAAAACAGACCTCTTCCTCTCAGAGCTTCAGATTTAAGGCAGACAGGCACAAAAATAATGGTCATAATTTTGTGCAGATAATAATTTTCTTTTACACAAAAACATAAATGCAATCTATAATCTTATTTTTTGAGTGTATGAAATCCCCCCACTAACACACTACTACTACAACACTTTACTAACTGTTATAATGTCAAAATATTTGAGTCAGTAATAATAAAGCACATAATAAAGCACTCTCCCCAAAAGGATACTTGTGTGATACGTGTGTGTGTGTGTGTTTGTGTACATTCTTTCTTCTATATTAGACAGATGACAGTTTCTCTCTTTGTCTCTGTCTTTGTCTCTCTCTCTCTCTCTCTCTCTCTCTCTCTCTCACACACACACACACACACACACACACACACACACCCCACCCCATTCCCCAAATACCTCCCCTGGTGATCTACAGACATTGTTACAGCAAATGAAAAGGCGGGGTCTCCACACAGACTCATGGGTTCATCGAGGGCGTTTAAAGGAGGGGCACAAGGGGGCTTAATGTGAGGGGCCATGTAGGGGTGTGGGGTGAAGATGCTCCCTTTGGAATATCTCTAGGGGGTATATACCTCAAGTATATATATATATATATATATATATATATATATATATATATATATATATATATACACATAACATCCTTTGACTGCTTTTCTAACCTTACCAGAAATGGGTACGGTCACAATGCATGCATGCATGTCAGTCATCGTGAGTGCCATGTGGGCTTCTCCCATGTGCCAGTTGTGCAGAAGACACCAGTGCAAGGACAGGCTCTTCTCACACTTCATTACTTCTCCCCAACCGTGCACCCACTCACACCCACTAACAAACCACCTCCCCCTCCCCTCTAATCCCCATCTTCTATCCAACCACTCAAGTGTATAGATGCGCACACATGCATCTATACACCCACTACAAACATACCTATTTGATTAGTCCTTCCCTCAGCTCATTACCACATGGTGATTAACTATCAGAGGACAACATGATGCAGAGCCTTGCTGCGATGGGCAGAAGTGTGAAAACCACAGCAGTGCCACCATCATCATTAGCATGCCACTCAGGCGAGAAAAATACAAGGTTGTGCATTTAGTCCAGAAGACTTCCATTTTACATGTACACACATTTATACTGAGAAATAGTCATGCAATCCCAATTACTGATTCATTA
>JAMQGT020006195.1:0-13880 GCA_024447675.2 Pterophyllum scalare | reverse complement strand
TACCTTTCCATCCAGAATCTGGTACAGGGGACTCTGGGGTCAAAAGGAGTTCCTGGGCAAAAACTCCAAGTGGATTATTTTGAATTACAAAACCACAGACATGTGTGCAGATATTCTGTAGCATCCATTAAAGCTGAAGGAGCTCAGCTCATATCAGAGTTAAGGAAAATCCATTCATCATCTCTGACATGTGTATTTGCTGAATCTGAATCCGCCTGTTAGAGCGGGATGAGATTTGCAGTTATATGCAAATAGAAATTCATTGATTAGCTTCTTTTCAGCCGCTCGTAGTTTTGTGGTTTTTGATTTTCAGTGCACACAACCTAATAGATATAACAATGACAGAATTTTATTTCAAACTATTTTGCCATATTCAAATATATTTCAAAGCAGGCCTTGACAATAAATCATATTTATAGTAATTTCCACAGTTGTGGGTTTCTTTAAAACCTTACATTTAGTCAGCTTGTTTTTTTAGTCATACTGGGATTAATGAGACAAAGACATATAAGCAAGCAAATATTAGAGAGGAGCTGTCATGCAGTAATGCATTTAAAACATAGATCTATCTATAAGTTCAGCTGCACATTTTATATGCTGTCCAGTCATTATAGTACATGTCAGCCAAGCAGCTACATTACCTTTGGGTACCATAAGTAGAAAAACACATATACTTATATATGATTTCTCAAATGCCCTGATTCTGGGCCTGTTATTGACAGTCTCTGTTATGTTGCATTCATGTTAGATGCTGCTGTAGTGCTATTTAAAGAAATTATTGCTTTTTTATCTGTTCAAACTTGAACAATTTAGAGTTGCACTGTTGTCAAGTGTTTGCTCAACTCCCAGATGCCTCCTTTTAAAGACCGTGCTGCAGTGTGATTGTTTGTGATATCCGCCAGGCTTAAAAGGGAGTATTGGAGGTTTCTCACAGGTCAATACCACCATGTTTTGCTTTCCTCTGCTTTTTGTTCCATGCTCTCTTAGGCCTGAGCTTGCTCTGAGCTATCTAAATGTACATTATTGAAACAGGCCCAATTAGCATAGTGCAGGGAAGGCTTTGGATTGCAGGGTTCACAGCACAGAAGAAAAACAAAAGAAATATTGCAACCTTAAGTTTCTTGCTAATGTATATGGTCACTGCAGTCGTTTAACATGCAATACTATCATTTAGGCCATTTTGGTGTCACAGGCCACTTTGCACTTAGTTACCGCACACTGGCAGCTCAGAGCTGTAAAATGCTTGTTTCTAACAGGCCCTGCGAAGATGTCACATTGAAATTCCTTTTCAGCACACTTAACTACTTAACACAGTAGAAATAAATGTTTGCACAATTCTTAAATTGTCCGCAGCTGCTACATGCTATATTTTACGCTAACAACATGCCCATTAGTAAAAACTTTTTGTGTTCTTGGAGAATACAGCATGCATGTGTGGATAATTATATCTAGATTTTTAGCTGGCATAATGGTACACTTTGTTCTGGTGACACAGTAACACACAGTCACCTGAAATGTCAGACTTAGAGACAAAATGTCCTTTTAGATTTGCTAAAATCTGAGTTGTCAACTTATAGGTCAGAAATATTTACAAGATCCTTTGGAGACTCTTGCACAGACTTTAGTAAATCAGTACTGCAAATGGCATTTGTGATCGTACCGGTGTGCTGTGGAGTAACAGCTGTTTTGTTCTTTTGAAGGTTCAGAAGTTGTCGTGTTCACGAGATTCGTCTTTTAATTTTACTCCCTCTGCTCCCCTTTTTACCTGCATGCTTGTTTCATTTAATTATATGCACTTGATTTTTGTTGATTGTGGAGCGCTCCAGTCTGCTTACGTAAAGACTCGTGGGACTATTAATCTTTAAGTTCAAATCATTCAGTAGTGTTATGACTGTGATTGCTGTGGATGTTTGATGTGGTTTCTGATATTTGTGTACCCACTCAGATCATTGTTAAGGTTTAGTTAGAGACAGGCCACAGTGACCCGGGCGATGATGTGATTAATGACTTCTAGTCAGCGTTCATGTTGTGGGTCGGTTTCTATGAAAGCTGCGCTCCTGTATCTGTGCAGAGAATATCATGGGAAATGCAGCAAAATGATACAATCAGCTTTCTCAGCTTTATTTAATTTTTTTTTTAAAAGAAGTTAATATTAGGTTTTTCTCAGATACATTTTCCTATGCTCAAGTATTTTTTTAAAGACAGTTAAACTAAAATTGAGTGGCGTTCACCTGCTGTGGCAGGTTTGTGTATTACATAAGTGATACTACGTGATTTTAATTATTCACAATATTATCTTAACTTGTGGCTTAAGTTTATTTTTCTTCCTATGGCAATGAGTTTGCACACTTTTTTGAGTTTCCTACATTTTACATGTACCATATTTTTGATGTTATGAGATCTCTTTTTTTTTCTTGCTTCTGTTATCTGATTTATATTTAGCATGCTGCAGTCTTATTATTTTCTTGTGCATTTGATGCCTGTGTAAGCTATGCTTTTGAGCCTTTTATAAGTCCCTTGAAACTTCAACTGTGATGCACCAGCACACAACATACTGCATAGAGTGTGGGCTCGGTTACATGGTAGCACAAACTTGTGTGGCAAGTACTTGTAAATCTGCAGGTATATTAGAGCTGCACAGGAGAGCTCTAGGTTTCTGAAGCAGTCTATCAGACATCTAACAGAGACTCTAATTTCTGCTCCACATTTGAGAAGTAGTTTAGTCCACAACCTAGTTGGCTGCTGCTCTTTGAAATCAAATGTTCCACTCTCTGTTAACTTAATTTTAGTGTTCTCAATGATGGATAAACTGTGCTAACAAACTCGCTCTGCTTGTAATCCACAGCAGTCCCTTTCAAATGCATAAAGACTCACCTCAGTTACGCATATTAGGACTAATGTTCAGAGATGACAGATAAAAACAAAGGAAGACACAGCAAAGCTAAACCCTTAATAATAAATCTGGGCCCAAGTCACGAAGAAAAAGAAATGGAAAGAAAGAAAAGCTCTTCTCTGACATTAACAGAGAGGTGTTTTGAAGGGAATCCTTGCTAAAGTGCTCTTGTCATGTACCACGGTGTTACGTGACAGAAGCTCATGGTTGGTCTGGATGTTGATAAGGGCCGTGGTGATATGCCAGCATGTATTTCTATGAAAACAAAGTAACTATTGATAATCTCTGCTTTGTGAATTGCAGCCTGGTAACCATTTGTGTCAGTGGTTGGGCCTTTTTCACTTTTTGTCCACCCTAGGGTACATCAGCTCCTGACTTAACTAACCATGTTGTCCCAGGGTTTAAAAGGAACATGCTGCTCCACTGCTCTTTTTATAGTCGTTCAAATAGATGTGGAAACTGACAGGGATTACTGTGTGGAGGTCCAAAGTCGCTTATGATGGCAAGTGCTCTAAAAGAACAAATTCGGCAGTCCACAGACTGTATCTGGAACGGTTTGCCATATTCCTTCATTAAAGCTGTATTTGAGCCTTGGACCTGTCAAAGTCATTCTTGAACGGATGGTCTCACTTATATTTGTAATCCTGCTGAAAGCGTGCGGTGAGTCTGCTGAGCCTTCCCCTTGGGATGATTTACTACAGAACACACCAGGCTCCTTTTATGGATGGCTTTTATATGCTGCTAAATGTCTCCTGTTTTGCAGCTCCATTGATTATGTCTGTAAAATTCCACTGAGGGCATGTCATTAAAGGGGAAGCAAAAAATAATTTACGGTGTTCAGGGTAAATATTTTTAAATCAGAAACATGCCCCTTCCATAAAAGTGGATTACTCATGGGAATTCCAATTGCAAGGTATGGGATATAACGGAGCAGCCAAAATAAAACCAAATAAAATGTAATTACAAATGGTAAATTTAACTTTTATTTTTTTGGTATCAAATTAGTTATTCTGTATTTGTATGTGCATTCATTTAAATTAAAAGTCAGATAAATTGATTGTACCCTGAAACACTGTATTTGTGAATCTAAATTTAAATACAAAGTCATTAATTCCATTCATATGACAGCTCTCAATAAACTTTAGTAACATTAAATATTAAAGATGGAACTAAACACCACAATCAGATATTTAAATTGTAACATTAATTACGTCCTGCACAGCACTCAAAATAACTTAAACTCAACTGAAAGATTTCTGTAAACTCACTAAGAAATCTTGTGTATATTCAATCCTGTTATTTTAAAATTTTTGTTAAAATGCTAATTGATTATTTATTTTTAAAAATTGAATTAACATAAACTATGTAATTAAAATATGTGAGGGGCACGGTCCTTGCATAAAAGAAAGTTGGCATTTTACTTGATGTATGAAAAGAATTTTAAAATCCATACCAATAACACCTTAACTTAGAATTTCTCCTACTATTTTTATCTGTGTAAGGCCTGGTTGTCAACTTGGGGTTGTGTATTAGAATAGTAATGAACTGAATATTGGGCTATCATGCCTCACTTAGAGTGTGTTAAGGAGAGGGTTCTCATTGGCTGTCACTCTTGTAAACAGTCTCTCCAGTTTTGAGGGAAGTCTTGTGCATAAGTGATAAAGATTTATCTGCTGCAGGGGTTGTTGGGCTGGGCACCCTGAGGCCCACTAACAGGCACACACACACACTAATATTTGGAAATGTTCTCAAATGTACCATGCAGTTCTCCGAATCAGACTTTTGCACAACGCCCACTGGGTTTCCACAGGCTCTTAACACACATCTTTGTCATAACCGGGCAAGTATTTTTAGATGACAGCGTCAAAATAAAAAATGTACCTTTTACAAGTATGAAACTTTTCAGAAAATACTATATTAATTAATGCAATTATTGCATTGTTCTTTATTCACTTTGACCTGAAAATCTAGTACCTACACAAGCACACAACCAGCAACTGTGCTGTGCACATCTGTTAGTTATTTTTGCCATACTGACATCAGAAGGGTTGAAAGATTGATTACAGGTAACGTGGTGCAATAAGCGATACAGGTACAGTCCTCAAACGTTTATTTCATCATGCATGAAAAAACAAATATAAGGTTTCACTTTTTGTATGGTAATACTATAAGAGCCCAACAGCAGCCAATACTTCTGAAATGATTTATTATTCTGCACTATTAGTCTCAATATATTTTGCTTCTGGACTACACCACTGGACTGGTGGCGTAGAACATGTCCAAATATGGATTTCTGCTTTGATTAAATTTACAAAAAAGTTTTTATGATAACTAGAAACATCTTAATTGTAATACAAAAAGAAAACAAACAAAAGAATGTAATTATAATGTTGATAAATGTCATTAATCCCAGCCTGTCATATTTCCCTAATAATAGCATTTTCTACTGTTTGCAATTGTCAGAATTCATGTTAAACATAAATTTAGCTTTTTCAGTTAAAATAATATAATTCTGCCTTTAAAATGTGTTCACTGACTCCCTGATTTACCTTTAAGTGTGAGCATAAGTGCCTCAAATAAGCTGAACTGGAATTTCATAAATAATAGAACTTTGTATTGATATGATTGCCATTATGCCAGAAATATTTAATATAATAGTTAATATAAATAATGCTGTGCATGGGAGTAGGTGTACCTCATTGTTCTTAATCATTGACTGTGCATTTCAGACTTGGGGAGGTAGAGGTATTTACTTTGAGCTTTTAAGGTCACATATATAATCTTTTACCGTTGTTTTAAGAAATGACTACACAGTGAAAATGATAATGAGACAAATGAACTTACAATGTAGTTTCTGGCTCTGAACAGTCACTGTACTGTGCGCTGCCGTTGGACTGTGGAGGACCAGGGGAAGTCTCTTCACTTCTGCTGCTTCCCTGTGTACTGGCTAGGCTGTCACTGCCCTCTGTCCTACTGGCTGGAGCCTTCTGGAAAGAGCTGGCCATGCCTGACTCAGCTTGCCATAGAAAGCAGGGGCAGCGAGTCCGCAGTTCTTTATAAAAAGAATTGAGCCACAGGGTTGACATCCACGGGCACCCCATCAGGTTCTTGAACGCAGTACGAAACTCTGGAGTCCTGCAGTAGATGATGGGATTGAGGCCGGAGTTGATATAACCAAGCCAGTTTAACAGTCGGAAGAGGTTTTTTTTAGGAATTGTTTTGTCAAAAGAATTAATGATATTGGCAACAAAGAACGGCAGCCAGCAAATAGTGAAGACCCCCATGATAATACCCAAAGTCTTGAGGGCCTTGTGCTCTTTAACGAGCATTAGCCGTGAGGGCCTTCGTTTGGCGGTCTTTCTCCTCGCTGCATTGTTGCAGTTGCCTGCCGGTGGCAGCATGTTGTTGTCCTGGGGGCCAACTTGCACCTGTGCTGTTAGATATTCATTTTGGAAACGCATCCGATTCTTATCTATTAGCTGGACCTGCCGTGATGCTATCAAATAGACTTTTGCGTAAACAAATATCATTATGAGCAGTGGAATGTAAAAAGAGACTATAGAGGATATTATAGCGTAGGTCTTGTTGCTCACAAAGTCACAGCAGTCATCCCGTTGGTAGCATTGCTTTGCTAAAGGATCATTATTGTCATGCCAAAGGTCATTCATAATTGGTACAAAGGAAATTAGGGCTGACACAACCCACACTAAACAAACTATTATTCTGGCACGCCACTTACTGAGCAGAACTTTGTGTCGTAGTGGTCGAGTAATGGCTATATACCGATCCACTGCTATGACACAAAGTGTCTCACAGCTTGCCGTCACACAGAGGACGTCAACAGAAGTCCAGAGGTTACAGAATATTTTTGTGAGTTGCCATTCATCTGTCACCACAACAGTGGCCCCAGGAGGCACGACAAGGACCCCCATGATGAGGTCCGCACATGCTAGGGACATAATGAAGATGTTTGTTGTCGTTTGTAGCTGTGGAGTACGTGCTATCGCAATGATGACCAGCAGGTTTCCCACCACTATGATGAGAATGATGAAGACCAACACAACGATGATCTTTTCTCCCATGGCTGTGGAGACAACTGTGGTTGCATTTGGTGGAAAGGGTGTTGGAAAGCTCAGGTTGCTCATCCTTGTTTACTCAGGCAACTTCAGTCACAAGAAGTGGAAAGTTTAGTTTTCACATCAAAGGTAACACAACTGAAGATTGTTAAGAACCTCTTACAAGCATCATACATACGAATTTGCTCAAAAACTGAGGTAGTTTTTCCCCACTGAGTAGTGTCTTTTCTGTGCAGTTAGTGATTACATTTCACACGTTGGGAGTCTTGTTGGCAGTGCTCAGAAGGGAGTAGTAGTGGCTCGTCATCCCTCCAAAGATGTTATTGTTTCCAAAAGTTCTTGCACACAACAAAAGCACGTTCTCCAGAAAAGGATGAATCCAAACTGTCCACAAAGCCAAAACAATATTGGTTCAGAGAGTTGCAGCGCTTTCATGAATCCGAGAAAAATGTCAAAATATTAAGTAAAAAAAACTTTGTAGAAGAAAAGCCTGCTTTTGTTTCCCATTTAAAGACGTCCACTGGGATTAGTTCTGTTACAGAATCATCCATGAGCCTCAGTGCCACACTTAGACTGTTTGGAGATCAAGCAAACAGTGACGCTGTTGCAAGAACCACCAGAGTGCACCAGAGTGGCTGGCCAATCTTTCTTTTGGTCTCTCTCTCTCTCTCTCTCGCTCTCTCGCTCTCTCTCTCTCTCTCTCTCTCTCTCTCTCTCTCTCTCTCTCTCTCTCTCAGTGCAGGTTGCCCAAGATTGTATTGGCTGTAATCACACCCTGGCTGAAGGCAGAGGGGAGGAGTTGAAAAGTGTGCCTGTGTGTCGAAGCCATACAGGGATCTGTACCCTGATAGAGCCACACACATGTGAACAATCACACACGGAGACATGAAGAGGAGTGACAAATTAAAGGAAAAAAAAGAATAGTGAGTCTAAGGTGTTGGCCTACCTCATGCAGTGAAAACAGCTTAAAAGTATCTTGGAACTGATTCTACAAATATCTGAAGCACTGCTGGAGGGATGAAAACCATTTGTCCTAAATATATTCCCTCAGCTGGTATTTTGACGATGGTTTTGAAAAGAGCTATCTAACCTGTTAGTCCAAAGTCTATCTTGGGATGAGATTACTTTGGATTTAAACATTTAAGGTCATAGCATATGATTAACATCATTTTCATACCCACCAATCTGTTTGGTGAGACCTCATGGCCTGTGTAATGCTTGAGGACATAACTACCTTGAAGTGTGTCATCACAACATAAAGAGCAACTTAGAACAACCTTTTGTTGCTCTGCAGTGATCTGTCATCCTAAGAAGACATGTGGACCCAAAGCACTAAGAGAGTCACCAGATCCTCTCACTTAGGGGGTCAAAGATTAACGTTTTTCCTTTTATGCATCATCCATCCGTATAAGTATGACCAACAAAGTACTTCAGCATGAGAGCAGGTAAAATGTGCACCAACACGTCACATTAAGGCTACAAAATCTTTGATAAACACATAATTAACCTTGTAGGGTTAAAGGTAAATGATGATGAGCAGCTCTATAATGCCACTTTTGTTGTGTTGAATGTAACAGCTATGCTAAGCTTGTTAACACATTAACTATATCTGTCACCTGACTATGACAACACTGTGACAGCTGCCACTGGCTTCCATTCTGATTGTCAGATGCTGGATTATATCAAATGTCACCTCCAAGAATTTGAACATCAGCTTTGCTGTAAACAACAAAATATACGTAGCTCACAAGTTTGGCTGTTTGAATTGTGATTGTCCCTTGTTATCTCCATTGTAACAATATGGCAACAATGGATTCAAAAGATTTATTTGTAATACAGTTTGTGGTCAGCTTCTTAGACCACAAGGCACGAGGCATAACCAGCTGTAGAGAACAGGAAGCAAGTGCCCTCTCTTTGACTCGGAGCAGTAAAGAAAATAATAGATCACTATCTCACTGTTGCTCAAGCCGGTGCACTGAAGAAGAACAATCAGGCAAATGCCTTTCATGCGATTCACTTCAGATATCCAGCGCTCTACTGCGATGTCTTGTCGCCAAGCAGCTCCTTCTTTGGTCTGATCGAAAGCTTGGGCCGCAGCTATGATTGTTCTCTGATTATTCCTACCTTGTATTTTGCTTCCACTTAACTCACATACAAACCGATTGTTGTTGGTAGCACTTTTGCAATTTTAGTGTGTTTTGATTGATTCATATTTTGCAGTTCCTTCTACAAAGCTGTTATGATTTATATTTTTCTAATAGCATCTGTATCAACAACTCAGTGAGGCTCCACATAACTTGCTTATTTTTCACAAGCTCACAACAGCTCACTGTTTTAGTTCACTCTCATTGCTATAAACTTGTTTATCTCTCTTTGTCTAGCCTTTTTAACTCCTGTTTTTTTTAAAAGTTAAACTCCTTTTAACTCTAAAACACACAATGTGCATGTCAAAGAAATAGAGCATAATATTACAATTCAGAGGTGCCAGAAAGGTGGACTTTCTTTCTTAATGACAAAGATAAGCTAGCTGGTTCCCATGTTTTCCAATCATCATACCAAATTGAGCTTACCAGATTGACTCACCTTGCTATTTAACCTACTGGCATATTCTCACCAGCAGCTATATTACTAGTTGAACTGTCTTAATTCTTTGTGGCAGTTCAACAAGGTGCTGGAAACATTCCTAAGAGATCTGAAATGGTCAGCGACAGCAACAACACTCAGGTAGGCTGTGGTGTTTAAATGATGCTCAAATAGTACTAAGGGGCCCGAAGTGTGCCAAGAAAATATCCCCTACACCTCCACCACTAAGAGCCTGAACTGTCGATACAAGGCAGCCCATATTTTCATGTTGTTTACTACTATACAAATGTGGCAGCTGACATTGACACTCATCAGACCTGGCAACCTTTTCCAATCTTCTATCTTCCAGTTTTGGTGAGCCTGTGTGAAATTTAAGCTTAGTTTCCTGTTATTAGCTGACAGGAGTGGCGCCCAGTGTGGCCTTCTGCTGCTACAGCCTATTTGCTAGGTTTGAAGTGCTCAGAGATGCTCTTATGCATGCCTTAGTTGGAACAAATGGTTATTTCAGTTACTGTTGCCTTCCTATCAGCCCAGCCATTCGTCTCTGATGCATTTTCTCCCAAGAGAACTGCAGTTTACTGGATATTTTCTCTTTTTCTGGCCATTCTCTGTAAACCCAAGAGATGGTCATGTGGGAAAATTTCATTAAATCAGCACTTTCCATTTTTGATGTTTAGTTTGAACTTCAGCATGCGTCGGTTGGTGCCATTTGTTTGCCTGAATAGATACTTGCTTTAATAAGCAGGAGAACGCGTGTACCTAATGAAGTGACCGGTGAGGATAAATAGTGGGAGCTTCCTTATCAAACTCTTTGCAACAGCGCTTTTGGCAAAATGCAAAAAAAAAAGAAAACACACGTATTCCAAAATGTTAGACTGTTCCTTTAAGGGCTTATTTTAAATAAAGTACGTCTCATTTAAAACAAGTAGTTATAAGAGGGATATTCAAGTGGTGTAGCACTGGGGTGTGCTTTTCTTTCCAGTCTAATCCATGTCTGCTTTGCTGCCCAATTTAGGTTTTAGATAGGCTGGGTCACTTTGTCACTCATCTGACAGGAAGGTGAGCAGTTGTAAGTGCATTCACAAAAGGAAACAGCAGGCAAAAGGAAACCATTGCTGCCTTTCTAAATTTGATGACCAAGAGGCCCCATCTGACAGCATTTCTGCAGATGAAGGTCACCACTGCAGAGCTGACAGCTTGACAGCTGCTCATTTGTCTTTGCGTGAGAAGATGCCATTGGTGGATCTGGACCTGGTCCTAGTCTAGTCAAGCACGGCAGCTGGCACAAACTTAGTTGTTGATAGTGAATTCAGCCGTGACAGCTTTCTCACCATAATACAGACAGGCCTGTAATTGTAGCAAAAGGGTGCTGTGCACACAGTCACTCATACTGCATAATTAATTGTATGCAAGAAGGAAAAAAAAGCACTTTAATTCACTTTGCACAAATGACAAGGCTAATAGGGTTTATTGAGGATTATGGGATTTGCTGAATATACCATTTACAGCTATATGCATGCAGTGGTTTAACATGGTACAGCCTGGTACACTTAATGAGGAAAAATATGTCACTAAAATGCAACACTTTCACCTGTTGCCTGCTTTGGAGTGCTATATCTAACAGCAATAGTAAACCTTCTAGAGAGAAAATCATTCACAATGAGCATAGCAGTCCAGGATCTGCTCAATTCAGTCTGTAAATCATCAGAACTGCCATAAAGCTTTAGAAAGCCCGTTAATAACACAGTCCCCATATATACTATTTCCTGGGAATGTTTCCCTCCCCTCCATGGCAACCTCAAAAGTGACATGCTTCAGTCCTCTTGCATTCAAAACACTGCTTTGTTAATCTTAGAGCATATAGCACAGGCCTGATCTGCAGCAGCCATTCTGGACTTTACAAACTTACATTTCAATCCACTGTACCATCCATCTGATCTCTGCCGACACTCCCATTCTTGGAAACATCTATGCGGTCACTCTCCCACTCACTTTCAATGGCAAGATCCCCAGGTTGTAAATTTGTCGACATCAGAGCTCGCTCACTTTCAGCTCATTGTTGATCATTTGCTTAATGCGCTTCAAATTGTTTGGATGTGCTTAAGTGTCACCCATTGTTTTTCCAGTCAGTAGACAAGAGAGGCGTGTAATGTATTCATCTTGTCAAACTGAAGCAGAACAGGAGCCAGCAGAAATTAACCGAAGGGGTCAAGAATATCCATTCAGCTCCACTTTTTATTTGATCATAACAATCCACGTCATGTTTGTTATCCTACACATTCAAGGACTGCGATGGGGCCGGTTATGTGACGTAATGATTTTAGTTAGTTCTTTTTGCACGACAGCTTCACAGCACTTTGGATTGTGGGGACTTTTAAATCAGATATTTAAAATGGCAAATGCTTCCTGAGAGGTTGTTTGGTGGTCTGTGTGTGTGTGTGTGTGTGTGTGTGTGTGTGTGTGTGTGTGTGTGTGTGTGTGTGTGCATGCATGTGTGTGTGTGTGTGCGCGCGTGTGCTTGTGCGCATGCGTGCAGGAAATTCTCCATTAGCTGGAGGCTAGAAGGAGTGGCTCCAAGAGCAAAACAAAACTTAGGGAGCTAATGATGGGTCGGCTGTATCTTGATTAAAAAATAAAAACTTTTTTTTTTAAAAGAACCTGATGTAGTTATATCAGTGCATAAAATGTCATTAGAAGAAAGTGAATGACAGATCTGAGCAGAATCATTTGTTCCTCATGTTTGCATCCTGTGGGGTACACAGCCCCAGAGCAGTTCCTCTGCCAGCAGATATATAGTGTGAAACCATGTGTTGAGGTGAGGGGAGAGTGCTTTAGAGACCGCATTGTACAGCCTTCCGTAACTATCATGGTATGTTTAAATCACTCTCATTAAATGCTGAGCGGAACCACATGCTGAGGCTTTCGGGGGGGATGTATACAGGGAATACTGAGGGTTTAAGACCTCCATCCTCTCATACAAAGTAAGTAAGTAAGTAGGACTTTATTTATATAGCACTTCTCAAGACAGCTGTCACAAACGCACTGGGACGTCCAAGAACAATGTCAGACTATCTTTTCTTTTGCAGGGGTGGAGGTGGGGGGGCATTTTGTCCTGACTATCCCACCTCCTAAATGCTGGGAGATGCTTTCAGTCTCTAGTTTGTGTCTTATTGTACAAAAGTGCCTTTTACACGATCCACCTCCCAGTGTTCTCTTAATAATAATCACTTTCCTGTTGAGGTGGTTAGGTTTACCCTATCAGTTTCTTTCACTCTTTAGATCCTATACTACAAACACTACATGGCCCACAGTGTGCGACTGGGTAAACTCTAAATACTTCCTGTGCTTAATTAGTAGCTCTGATTGGCTATGATAATAAAAAATCAGTTTAAGAAAAAAAAGAGAGAGACCACAAAATCTTAATCACAATTGTTAATGCCTTTCAAGCATGAAATGTGAAAAGAAATATTACCCACATTGACATAAACATCTATAATCCAGAATTATTTTTAAGATGAGTGTGTTTTCTTTTTTTCCAGTGGCACAATCCAGACTCCACGAAGCATGTCCATGTGTTTGTTTTTTAAACCACTCTTCCTGCTGAGGGTCATAGTGGATCCCAGAGAAGTGATCTCACTGATGTGTGGTTTATTTACTTTACTTGGCCACAGCAGTTGCTTAGTCAATTTACGCTTTTTTTTTCTTTCTTTTTTTTTTGCAGAACATCAGTAAAACAGAGGTTTTGTCTTGCATCTGTGCATGCAATATGCGGAGGAGATTAATTACTTTATTCCCATGGAGCTGTCACTCACTATATAGTCTACCAAAAAAAAGTCCTTCAACATGGGGGAAGCTTTGCTTCTTTTCTTCTTCTTTTTTTTTTTTTTTTTACTTTGAGACTACCCATACAAGACCCAGTTTCAAAGTACAAAACAGGATACAAGCTACAGGCAACAGGCTGCTTAATTGAGTGTCTTGTTTGGCTAGTTTTTAAGAGCAAAGCACTGTCACGACACATTATGAGTAACATCCATGCCAGTGTTTCCATTTGGTAAACACTGAACCAAAAATAAATGTGACCTCCTTTGTTCTGCTCCTTGTGATGAAGTGGGTCAATACGAGGCTGTAAATCCGAGAGACTGTTGGCGATAGCCATTACAACATGCTATAAAAAAAAATGCAGCTACAGGGTGTGCCATTACTGCTGAAAGTCAAACAATAAATTAGAGGCAAAGGTTGACAGTGGTTCTGTGTCTTAATAAAAGAAGTGGTTTGCTTCTGATCATAGCGGTGAGTGTTATGTAATTATACTAGACAGTTGCCTATGG